>JARKIF010000238.1:0-45465 GCA_029378245.1 Roridomyces roridus | reverse complement strand
AAAACAGAATCATTAATCGAGTTTAGAACTTGTTTTACAGTAGTCTAATTCAGCACGGTTTAAATAAATTAGCTACTCTATCATTCTCTTCGACGCCTCGCGTCTTTCGAGTTGCACGCGCCTCGCGCTCTTCTCCCGCGCCTCGCGCCTCTCTCACGCCTCGCGATCCTTCTGCGCTCCGCGCATCATTCGGTCCGTTCCCCTCGCACTGACCCCTGCAGGCTATCCTCTCCATTCCTGGCCCCCCTCACCGATCAATCGGGGAGACGATTATTAAGGGCGGGTACCTTTCTCAGACCGGGTCTCATCCCTCCTTGGCTGGCCCCGCACTCAAGACTCGTTGCACTCACCCACCTGTCCCACATCCTTATAGCTTCTCCGGTTTGGGTCTCCGACTAACTACTAAAAAAAAGACATGTACTTTTACTAGCGGCCTTTCCTAGTGCATTGCTGTTTTGGGCTCTCGGCGCACCGCCGAGAGTCGCCGCTTGCCTACCCGTCTTATTTTGAGGTATACGACGGATTAGATTACTGTCTTCCGGATAGGAGGGCCAAAGTTGACGCACAATTACAATGTACAAGGTGCCACAAGGTAGCGGGGAGTCCGTTGTCCCATACACCTAGGCCTCGGGAGGCCGTGACCTCATAGCTTGATTCCAATATCCATGCATCACCACCCTGCATTCGCCCGGGAGGAGATGAGGGAGGAAAAGACAGAGTGATTGCCGCACGATCAAACGCGTCGGTTGTCTCGGCTCGGGTACTGGGGCAATGACTTTTAGAGTCGGACTTGGCTTGGGACGCTTAATGGAACGATTCAGACCATGGAAGGGGATGCATGGAACTAACCAGTGAAAATGTGAGCAAGTAATGAGCGAGAACTCTCGGCTCGAAATGACAAGCAACAAGTGCTACTGGACAGAATGAGACTGTACTGGAAATTCCCTCCCCAGTCATGAATCAACAGCTCTCAATAATGCGTGCAACGCGGAGTCGGACCCCCTTTTCTCCACTGGGCAGCGTCGGCTGCAGCACGTTGCGCCACGCATACGCGCTACGTTGTCCCCTTCCGGAAGCTTGAACGAAAACTTTCCAACCAGTTCAGAGATGATCACTTTGCATCTCCAGGACACTATCGGTGGTGGAAAGGATCAGTATTTTTGAGAAACTGGGCTACTCACGCAAGCCGCCACCTATGTCCTCTGGTTAGCAAATTGTTTCAATGAATATACTTGACAGAAGGGCTTACCCCAAACAAACCGTGAGGTCCCCGAAGAACGCAAGCCTTGAAAGGATTCAGAATCAAATGCTGATTGTAAAAGATGAGGCTCACAGGTTTTCCATACGGCCCCCGACTGCATCTTTTTGATAGTTTTTTTCCTTGTTACCACCGGTAGGGATTGAAGGTCCGCCTGCATCGCGCCCCAGAGGGACTCCATTCTCTCATGTCGTACATAGGTTAACTTCAGAATCGTGGGTATAGTATGTTGAGCTCACCTTTGGTATGCAGCAATCCCTAATTTAATGATTTGGACCTTGCGAACTGGAATTTCCGAGATTCGGTCTCCGGTGGACGTATTGATACTGTCAGTTAAAGGACATCAAGTGTCTGCGATCGCGATACGCTCTTCGAGTGGGACTATAGGGAAAAGCCTCAGGATTTCCTTCCCGACCATTTCAGACCTGATTTGATTTGAACACTTTGTGATGTCTCCACCTTGATGAACGCGAGTTCAGCAGAGGCATGCTATTGTAAACCGCCTCTGTCTTCTCGCCGCTCGAATTAATTTCTCGTCGGAGACTGTCTTGAAATTCAGGGTTGCGTGCCAGTTCGAGCAAGCCGAACCGCCATCGTATTCGCGGAAGGTTTCATGCCCAGCAATAACCAACAGGGATGTGTGAGCCGCCAGTTCCTCTTCGCTCAATACCCCACCCGAGCTGGCATTGACTGCCAGAGTTTGCGGTCAGTATACAACTTTCACTACGAACAAAAGAGATGATCACGGATTTGCTGAATATATCATCGTCCGGTTCGAGGCCCTGCCGGGCTGCAGACAATTTTCCCTGGACAATTTCGCGGCCGATTTGCTTCGCTAAAATCTTTCCCTTGCGGAGCTCAGCGAGGACCCGCGGTTGGAAGGAGAGCCATCGTGTCCCAAACCCATCCGGGCAAACGATTTCCAAGGCCCGCCCACAAACGGATCCCTTGTCTTCATGACCCGCCATTTCGCTGTGTAAAATGAGTCAACGATTGAGTCTTAATAGAAGTGTGTTTTACGCCATGCGCGTGGCGATTTCCACAAATTCAGCTCCCAATTCCTCGGGGGTGCATCCCGAGGCGGCTGCCAAGAATGAAACCAAAATTTCGATCGATGGAGTGAACACCAGACCTTGAGTTATGACACAAATACTCGCGGTAGAGAGCAGTGGACAGACATCTACGGACTGCAGAGATAGGCTGAGATCCAGGGCTTGTGTTATCTACCATGGATTAGAAGCTTTTCGTTCATCTTGAGTTAGGATACCTCTTCCCCTGCCTTGTTGATCGCAGGTATATACCGACGAATGCCGCCAGCAGAGAAGCCGGGATTAAACGCGGTACGCAGCCGCCGATGGTAGTCTCCTACATCCAAATTTTGTTAGTTTCGGCAAGAAGTCGCGTGAATATAGTACGCGCCTCGAACATTATAGATGCTCCTCTTATCGTACAGAAGCTTCATGAAATTGGCAAACATCGGAGAATGGTGAAAGCTTTTGTTGTTGACGATGAAATTCAAAGCGCCTGGGTCGGATACCATCAGGTGGTCCTCCTGAATATTTGGTGGGTTCTCTTTCCTCTGAGGCAAAAAGACACGCACCCCGAAACAGCCTTTCAGGCGATACACAGGGCCATAGGTCCGCTGCCAGTGGAATTCAGAGTCACCATACTGCTCGGCGAGGGTTAACTGCGACATGTTGCCTGATCCAGACGTTAACACGGGTCAAAGGAGAGTGAAAGGATGTTAACCAAAGGCCCAAGAGGGGGAGGGAGGTCCAGCAATATGACGGATGGTACGCTCTCTGCGGACGCGAGCACGCAGCCAAAGGAATGCACTGATCACTGCGATGAGAGCCGCAGCACTCTTCAGCGGGTTATAGCCGAGGATGTGGTCCATGGGTGAGAGGGAGAAAAGCGGGGATTAGTGGGTCACAGGTCCACTTATGCATGCTCCGGTTGAATATTTTTGGAATTTGGAATCGCTGCTGGCAGTGGCTTGACACACTGACTGGAAGACTGGTGCAGTGGCGGCCGTAAAGCACCAGATGCGTACGAGGGCATGGTACTGAGAGCCTTCAAATCACAAGCATTTAAGCTCTCCCTGCTCCTCGAAATAGGAAAGTCGAAAAGGCGCTACAATTGCGCTACAACTTGGTAGTTGGGGTCCGTCACGGTAGTGACGATGCGCCCGGGGCCTCGGCCTTGAGCTTCATAGTTGGATTCCAGGTGTTGAAGATCGGCGCTCTGCAACGCCTATGAGCCTGACAATTCTCTACCAAGAGTCTGAGGAGATCGAGGCGGGAGCAAGGGGCGCAATGATGGCCGACGGATCAAACGTTTGGGCGCGCTGATCTCCCTCTTCTGCAGCCGAACCGCAGGTATAAGTCTGGCAACCGCCCCTTGAACCGCCATGTCCTCCCTCCAGATTCTCCCTTTTCCCAGCATCTCAAAACCAACTACGCTCCTAGCGAGCATGAAATCAAATGGATACACTCTCATCTCGTTCCTCACACCGAGGAGATTGCCCGTCTCGACGCTCTGTTCAAGACCTGACAGCGCAGCGCCAGAAGGCACAGGACTACATCGACGCGCATAAAGTATCTCCTCGTCTCCCGTGCGTCGTCTTCCCCCAGACGTCATGCAAGAGATTTTCCTCGCCTGCCTCCCTGCACAACACAACGCTGTGCTCAGCGGCCGCGAGGCTCCACAAATTCTGACGACCATCTGCCGCGGCTGGCGCAATCTTGCCCTGTCGACTGTGGCACTCTGGGCTTCGCTGCATCTCCCGCTCGAGTTCATCTTTGACACGGGGGAGGCACCGGAGTATGTCAAGGAGTGGATTGACCGCTCTGGGCAAAGTCCCGCTTTCCGCTCTCGATTGTGGGTGCGCGGAATTGGGAACAGTGGGAGGGAGACCATTCCGATCCGGTGGACGAGCTCATGGACACGCTCACTGGGTGCGCCGACCGATGGCAAAGCCTTAACCTTTCTTTCCTCATGGACGAAGGGCTCGGGCGTCTCGGAGGCGTGGATACTGTCGGGCGAGATGGCCGACCTCAAGTTCCTCACTACGCCCAGTCTGCGGTCCGTCACGCCCAGTATTATGCGCGACTTTGACCGCTGGGTCCCGGAGCTGCCGCTCTGCTGGGAGAATCTCACTTTCCTCAAATTCGATAGCGCACATACGTATCAGCTTCAGGGTCTCTCCCCGGCCGTCTGCCTGTCGATCCTGTCCCGAACTCCGTGTTTGGTGCACTTTGAGACGGATCTCACCTCTTTCATGCAGGACCATGCGCCCGACACACCCTCTCCCAGCATTGTCCTTCCTGCGCTGCGAAAATTCATTCTGTGCAGGTGCAGCTCCTCCGTCGGGCCAAACACGCTCGGGTATCTGCTTCAAACGCTTGACATGCCCGAGCTCCGGGTCTTGCAACTCCCACGCACTGGACTTATCTACGACATAGCCCTTTACTCGGCGACCTGGCCGTGCATTCATCATTGATCGAGGAACTCAGGATGGATCTCGCAGGTCTAACCCATGCGAGTCTCGCTGGGACTCTTTCTGGACTTTCTCACCTCACGAAACTGGTCGTTCTGGACCAAGATAGACCCGATACACACGGGGCGGCCACGGCTGCTACGCTCCTTGCCTTCCTCGCACCCGAGACAGGCACGGCCACACATGCGAATGACTCCACGCCGTGTCCCGCTCTGACAGAACTATCGATCCGCGAGTGCCGGGACCTACCCGGGTGGGACGCCGACGTGCTCGCTTTTGCTCGACGCCGGCTTGATACGCCGGGTGTTGTCGTGCCCCTCGAGAAATTGGAAGTCGAGTGGAGGTATTTTATGCCTCCGTTGCAGGACGAAGCGTTGGCTCCGTTTTTGGCGCGCGGATTGAGGATTGAGACGACGACGGCTGCGTCGTCGGCACCGGCGAGGGCGGGGATGGGGCAGGAAGTTGCGACGCCTTGGAGTGGTTTGGATGAGCTGGTGAAGTGATCATGAGAGGTTGGTGGGTTTGCTGATCTGTTGGTTTCGGTGGGTGTTGCTGAATTGGTTAGGTGTCGTCTCATTGAGTATCTATTTAGGAACATTCAAGAACAACTCGGTGCCTTATGCTATCCCATCCACTGAGAGCGCAACGGAATAGATTGTGGCGGGCAGTTTTGTTTAGATGAGAAACATGCAGATCATAGGTTCCGCGACGGTCAACTCAGAGCATCCATTTCATTCTGTTTCGTTCTTCGTTTCAACTTTCGAGACCCGACGCCGACTGCGAGTGAGATCCGTTCCGTGCCGTTAACCTCATTTAGTCATGTACCTTCCTAGTTTCAATCTGCATATCGTCTACATATTCGTGTATGTACAACAGAATGAACCCCAAATCATCGCCGGGCCGGACAAAGATGCACCGAAGAGATCCTGCATTCCCTCGAACACCACAGGGTAGCGCATCCTCTACAGCGAGGGAAGTTAGACCCTTGTTTCTTGCACCCAGCGCACACGGGTACCGAGCGCCTACTAGATCGCAAGCTGACATGGTCGGAATCATCCGCATGCTTGGAGCTCCGCGACTTGCGCCGATCCTTCCCCTTCCTGCCCTTGTGAGGCATAGGCCACCCGGGCGGGATCGAGCCTGCGCTGTACTCGTCCGAAAATGGGGACGCCGTGCGGCTGATGGAAGGGATCGACGTGAAGGCGGGGGGCGTGGATGGACTGGTGTCTGAGTCGACGTCTGGGTCCGAACTTGCGTCCTCGTCCGACATTGCCTGCTCCAAATCGTAGACAAAGTATCGTAGTGACGCAATCGGGCAGCCTGTAAGCGTGAACGCGCCAAGCGCGGTGTGATGCAAGCCTGCGACGCTCCGCGGACTGATGGAGGCGAGAGGAGTATCTCGACTCAAGGTGAGAGCGATTTTATTCGAGCTGGCGCTGATGCACACTGTCGATTCGGATGGGGTTGTACTCGTTCGTCGGCGTCGGTGCTATATGCAGGAGATCGAGTAAGACATGGAAGATTGGGCGCGCGAGCGGGCGCACCTTGCGGGCAGACACCTCAGAGTGAGAATTCACGTTGACCTGCGAGTTCATGGGGGCGGCGTCGGAATGACGAAGATCCAGCCATCGCTCCCCCGATTATATACCGCCAACCGACTCTGTAGTGCTGCACTAACTTGGGACTGATAGAAGGTCCCGGGGCCTGGGCGGGGTATGCTATGGTGTGTGACCTTCCTTTCGCGAAGCGGATCTAACGTAAAACTTTCTGTGAGCGAGAGAAGAATGAAAAGTATGCAGCCTACATGGGAAGCGTATGCTTGGCCTGCCAAGAAGCCAAGAGCGAAGAGGCGACTAAGCAAGTAGTTGGAGTTCGGCCCTCTTGCAAGGATTGTAGACGAGTCGGAGTCGGTGTCGGAGACCTCCGAGCATGACAGGCCTCGAGGCGGACGCTCGTGATCATTGGTCGACCTCGTGGCACCTACGACGTGCGTCTGGATTGGAACACTGTCTCCTGTGGTCCAGTCGGCGAAAATCGAGTCCATGCGCAGAGTACCGTGACGTGGGGGGTAGACGGGGAAGCGGCGCATGTGCGGATACAATAGCGCCAAGCGTCTTTGAAGGTCAAATTTAGTGAAGCCAAATGCTGCACTGTCCACCAGTGTAGATGGACATTGGGCGTCGCAAGTTCCCGATGCGCACGAATGGCTCCACCTCCGCCCTCCTGCTTTTGACCTCCATCTCGTCGACGATGAGCCGGGTGGCCAGCGACCCACGAGATGGGTTACGGACGTAGGGAGGCCTTGGTATGTGTGGCCACATGCGCGCACGGGCGGGGTTTAGTAATGCCATAAGCATGGAGTCGCGGTGGAACGTGGGGCGAAGAAACGGGACACGCGCGATCGCGAGCACGATAGTGGGACGGAGGTGCCCTGGGCGAGTTCTTGGCGGGATAGGTCCAGGGTGGCCGCGGATTATGGATTGTGAGTGAGCCTGCGCTGAGCCGATTATGGGCATCCGACGACCATGGCGTGTGGGACAGGCAATTCGGAGAACTGCAGAGCACTGAGAGCAGGAGCTCTATTCCACGGACGCCAGGTTTTCTGACAGTAGCGGGGCGTGAATCTTGTGGCAGCCCTTCGGCTGTAGCTTGCCTGGCTGATCGCACAAAAATTCCACATGCTCCACCGACACTGCTTGTTTCGCGTGTACGGCGTTCGAGGAGGTGGCGTGGGGAGATGCACCAGGGACATCGGATGGTGGCGAGTGGGCCATGCGAGAAGCATACAGGATAGGCTGGAGTACGTGGAAGATGGAGCGGCATTACGCAGCTCCACGAGTCGGCAGATAAAAATATGCGACTGCGGGTGTCGTTCTCGGTGGGTAGATTGAGGCCTTCATCTTGGGGTTATTCTGCAGGAAACGTCAAGTCGAAACTAAAGAAACCTCATGAGCTGCATTGCCTTGTGCGAGGAAGGACTCACCGAGTCAGTAATCTCGTCGGACAGGGGGAATGACCGGTGAAGTCTGATACGTATATCGGACACGTATCCTCGAAGACTACAGCTTCTACCAACCGGACTCTCGAGAGGACGACACGCTGCGATCATTCAGGCAGAAGCAGGATCAAGCGCGCAGGGGTGGGCCCAAAAGATGGACGTCTGTCCGGAGAGCCTGCGCCCGAAGATCTGGCAGTTCAATTGAAGGCGTCGACATTGAACAGCATCCGGAGTGTATGAATCGTCTTCCATGCGAAAAGAATGCGAGTGGATGAACCAAAGGCCTAGCGCTTGACGCACAGCTTCACAAAGTTCCTGAGCCAGCCGAGTCAGAGAAGGCTGAATGGAGCGAGGCAAATTGCGACTTCCCACCGTCGAAAGCTGGAAATGGAGACTTTGGTAAAGAAGAAAAAGCGCTCAATGAAATGTAGATTCATTCTTGTGCGAAACACGTCGTAAGAGCCGTAAGCCGGGCCGGGATAGCTGCCCAAAAATCGGGCGAAACACGAGCCAAAGATGAGCGCTGGGCTAAGACAGTTCCGGCGGCGAGGTCCAAGACGAGGCTGCAGGCAAGCTGCAAGAAGAGCGTGACTAAGCGACGGTCACTTGTTGAGACTCCGACGCCAAGACTTTGTCCCTTGCTCTACACTGTGATGGCGGACATTTCGGCCATCTGCCCAAGACTCAGAAAGCCCATTTATCCAGACCCAAGTAACCTCCGGATTTGCGGGCGACGAATCCTCTCGGCATGCCGTGCTTCTCCTAGTCTCCGACCCGTTCGCGAGCGGCGACTGGAGTTGAATGACTCACCTGAACCGTCCTTCTTTGGTCCTTGGCTTATTTGACCTTGCTGCGCTAACCTATGACCGCCTGCCAACGGCGTCTTTATCCTCCGCCATGAATGCCGATGGTGACTCGCAGCGCCCATCCTGTCGGACAGTCTGCACCCGACATGCATCTAATCCAGCACGGCTGGACTCACCCAAAATACAGTACCGCTTATGTTCATGGACAGATCCGCGTCCCCATCGGAGGAGCGTGCCTTAAGCGACTATATGGCGCGGTAATAAGATCAACATGTTCAACAGATCGTTCAGACTTGTTGGTGGGGCAAAAAGAACGGAGTCATGCTGAGTGTGGTCGCTATCGCTACCCTTTTCACGACACCCATTATTTTTTCTTTCTTTTCGCATGCATGTCAGTTGGCGCTGTATCAATCATTCCGTTCTGCCGGTGCGTGCTGAGTTTAGAAACTCGTCTGTTTCAGTGACCGTGCATTTACAGAGGTCTGGCGTTCATCGAGCAGCCGATATGGTCCGGTCCACCACGGCGCGGACATGATAGCGATATCCAGTGCGACGACCATCAAGCTTCAAGCTGGATGCCCTCGTATCAAAATCAAAGATTCAACTGGAGCGTATCTTCAAAGTTCAAGACCGCAGTCGCTTTCCAGGTGTTTGCCGAGCTCGCATGAGCCCATGACTTCGTCATCAAGCTCAGGTCCCCGTATCTTTAGCAGCGGAGCCGTCTACCGACTCCCACCCACCGCCTCCAACTCTCCGCGGTCATTAGATTGCGATTGTTCATCATCGACCGATGCCCAACCTCCGATGTCAACAAGTGTCGTACACACGCACAGAAGGCCCGCAGCGGTGAGTGGTTCTTCTAGACAGGCACCGGTGAGACCGCATGAGTAACCTAAGAATAGGCTGGAATGCATTCTGATGTATTTGCCGTCTAGTTTGTTTGTCGTGAAATGAAACTATGGCTAATTACTTACCCCACAACAAGCTCTTCGGCGATTGTCACCGGCGTGCGCCCGTGGAAGTGGGGAGTGATTTTCCCTGATTTTCCTCCTCGATGTGGTTCCAGACGGCTTCATTATGTAGCCCCATGTTGCACGGAGCAAGAAGCCGGGATCCCTCGGAGCGAATCACCCGGGCACTGCCCATTATCCATTCAAGGTTCTGAAAGCTGCGAAAGTTGCTTCTTTTGCTGACCGGCATCAAGATATCCTGTGTTCTTCCAGGCCCTTCTCCGGTCGCGGACATGGTCTCATTTTAACTGTCTTTGAGGAAAACATTGCAAACTGGCCAACCTCCTCGAACTCTTCAGCAAAAAATCAAGGCAAGCCTTAGCTCCTTCGAAAAATTGGAAACGGATGGAGTCATTCGTCACATCATTTGTTCGAGGACGGGACGATCTCAAGATGGAATCGGACTCTAAAGTACGGCAGTTACCATTTCTGTGAGAGCATGTAATGCGGATCCTGTCAGAGGCGGCGGCGCTCGACGCAACTACCATCCCCCTTACGGACACCTGTCTCAAATACAGCAGTTTGAAGGACAGGATATAAAGCTAGAGATGCACGCCACGTTCGCTTTCTGCCAACCCAGACCAAACTGGCATGTCCGACTCTGACTCGTCCTCCTCGCCCTCCCCTTCCCCTGGCGTCCTCTCCCCTCCGTTCACCATCCAACGCAAGCGCGCCTACATGGCTTGCTCAAACTGCCGCAGACGCAAGATCAAGGCAAGTCCTTCCCCCGTTCAGCTCCGCTGCGGACCGTGGCTGACATGGGGAATGCTACGTACAGTGCAGCAACATCAACGACGAGAACGGGCACGAGCCCTGCGAGAGGTGCTTGAAAAGACGACTCGAATGCGAGTACGTCGCAGTAACCGATCCACCGCCGCCCAGATCGCCGAAGACGCATGGACATGGGAGTTCGACAAAAACAAATTCTACGCGACCACCGTGTGAATCGCCGGCATTCCAACACGTCTGGCAGCATGAGGCTCCAGAGTTATCCAGACCCACACCTTTCGTACAACGTCGGTCATGAGCGGCGGGATTCGGCCTTCGGTGGAGACGGCCTTGGTCATGGTCATCACCAATTCACTCCGCCGAGGACGAACACGAGCACGAGGCCCCTCCCCACTGCACAGTATCCAATGGAGTATCCGGAATCCGCCTTCCTCCAACCTGGGATGGCTCTCATAGCGGATAACTACGCGCCTAGTCTCCGAACGGCGTACAATAACAATCATATCAAGCTAGAGCAAGGCGTCGAATTGGGGTTATCCTGGGAACAAGGGGTCGCTTTCACTAATAGGTACGCCGTCCTCCCAATTGATTCCTTTCCGCTTCTGACAGTCGCCCAACCAGTTGTGCATTCTGCCAAGGCCCATGTTTCTGCGGACAACAACAACAATGGAATAATCATAATTATAATCGCGGACAGACGATAGACTGTGGACGGACTTGGTATTAGTTCTCCTTATATGCAGTGTTGTCAAGGTCCGACCTGACGGGTCAAAGGTCAAATGTCAGCGGGTTGACTGGCAGAGGTCGGACCGGGTCAGATCAGGTCTAATCACGGTCGCATCAAGTCAAGTCTGTATTTAGAAATAGATTCCCATCCCTGTATGCGGGCTATCATTTTGACGTGGCTGCGTTTTCCGGCATATCCTCTGCTTCTACCTCACATCTGCGGCCCAGGCGTGTGCACGCATCTCCCGCGAGCCCGACGCAATGAATTAGCGCGTCTTCCGGCCCAAATTCACCTCGTACAAGTCCAGCGTACACACACGACAGACCCGCACTGGATGGCACCACCGCGACGCGTCTGAGAGGCTTGGGGCATAGGGCTATGTTGAGGCAAGGATTCGGGCAAGGTGCGTCGCTACCGACTCTGGGAATTGGCTCGCCAGCTGACCGCTCCCTCTATCTGCAGACGACAGATAACGGGATACACCAGCAGCATACAGCCCATCGTTCCCTCGTCTGCGGTCCATGTACATCGTTGACAAGGGCCAACTGGCATCCGAACCAGTCACTGAGGCGTCTTACGCAACTAGAAACAGTCGACCGGCAGGCTGTCTGCCAATGCGGCCGCCGCGGTGATTGTCAAAAGCTCCTCTTCGTCCACTCGGTTCGTCTTCGTACCCCGTCCGTCGGCTCGTCTTCGTACCTTGTGCATCCTGGTGCACCCCTCGATTCTATGAGCTGCTAGGCTCCACTTGTCTCCGCCCATTCCACTTCCTTGCACCACTTTTTTCTCTTGACGCCGCCCTTGGATGCCAGCCTGCTCTGCCAGATTTTTCTTCCTCCGACCAGCATGAACTTTGTCGGGATTGTCGCTGGCTCTAGATGGCTACAGTATAGACACTGTGCTGGAGACGCGGTGGGGTGAATTCGAGTCTGCCGAACGAGCTACGGTCATATGCCGAGCTGGAAGGTTGTACTCGGGGCATTCCCGGCTTCAGACCACTTCATAGGGTCGAAGCCTCGTGTTTTGTACCCCCAATAGTCCAATTGAAGCCATTTTCTTGAGATACAGTGGATATATAACGAATTATCTACTTTTGATGGGCCATCACTGGGAGTCCGACCATTTCGGTCAACAGTCTGACCGGATCGGATTGTCTCGGTCCGACCGGGTCGGACCTCGGTCAATGACAACACTGCAGTTATATGTATTCACGAGCGAGTGCTCCGCGGACTCGACATACGATCTAAATATTGTGGCATGTACTGTATACAGATGCGGAGGGTTGTTAATGCGATACACTAATGATGATTTACTATGTTATTCGTATTGGTATGTTGGCCCGAAGCTCGTCTTGACCGATGGAAACCGAGACTTCGAGATAATACTGCGACAAAGAGTAAATCAACAATTGAACAAAGGATGCAAGCAGACACACCTTCAATGAAACCCCATTCCTTTGAAAGCTAGCCAACATCCGAGGGTGTAGTGGGATACAGTCCTTGTGCAGGCCGTCTGGGAGTGACCGCTGGGTCGCCAATGAAGGGTGACTCCCACTCCCAGCCCCAGCTTGCCTCGGTCGTTTAGGAAAGCCCAAACAAATCTTACTGTATATCGTCTGCACGGCGGAGAACGTCGTCAGGCGCGGTGGGAGTGGCGGCAGGTCTCGCGCAGTCATATTTGTACTGGTTCCATCCGACTCGGCCAGGGAGGGCTGGGAGGGCTGGGAGGCAGAAGCCCATAAAGAGCTCTTCGATGATCTGACATGCTTGATCCGCTTCATGTCGAATTTAGGTTTAAACCGCGAGGACAAGGAGGACCGGGACTCGGACGACTCGGAAATATCGGTGGTGCTCACGACAAAGGTCGCGGCTTTTGCGAACGGGCTGAGTACCTCTGTAATCCGGAGTTGGCTGGAGACTGAGATGGATATCGTCGCGTCGGCAGCAATCTCGCGGGCGAGGGTTTTCGAGCGGGGTGCAGTGGTAAAAACCACGAAATATGGCACGGAGGACGTGCGTGAGAAGGACATGGGTTCTGGGAGTGTAACCTGCCGGCGGAATGTAAGTCGCCGAGAGTGATCGCATGTCGAATCACGTACCGCGCATTGAAAAGGAACGCTGCGGTGACCCTTCAACGGGATTTCAAGCCACGGCTTCGGCTTCTCCACAAAGCCGTTCACCGCGTGAAATTCGGATTCAGGCTGTATGATGATGGGAATTGTGAGCCTACTCCGAAAGCTCTAGTCAAGGAAGCAGGAAAAGAAGCATTGGCACGCACACAGAGGGCTGCTCTGTGATTATTAACGGCGCCCAGCTCGCCATGACGTGATATGTGACCTCGAATGGCATGGATGGGGCCCCGCCGGCTGCCGAAGAAGTGCTTGGTATTATCCCCCCAGCGGACCTCTCGTCGTTGGCCAGGTCAAAAGCAAACGGATGTGCGCGTGTATACAAACCAGACTCGGCCCTCGCGCGGCCTGAGCGGCGCCGGAAGGAAAACACCTGGCGAAATGCAGATCGGGGCGGGTCATATGATTCCGTGGGTGCGGCGATGTGGATAATACTGGAAGAGGAGTAGAAGATATGCCTCTCCTTCTTGGGCTTGTCTGAGGTAGACTCGCGGCGCGGTGTGTAGGTTACAGTCCCGGAAACCTGAGTGGAGGTTCAGAGTATGGTTTACGAAATAGGATCAACATGACGCACAGTTAGCGCGATGCGACCTTCTCGGCAGCTCGGGTCCACGATAATCTTGCCACGGACGACGTCGTCCACCCCATAAGCCGGCACATCTCGATAACCCCCAGACGTAACAGTCGAGGCTGAGTATAGAAGAACTTCAAACTGAGGAGATCTATCAAGAGTCGTCAGAGCCCATCTAGCCCAATGAAAGACGTGAAATCATCACCGAAAGCTCGAGACGCTGGAGTACGTGGTCGGAATAAAGGCATCAGGCCGTGTGGTCGGCGAATCGAGAGAGTTTAGGCGGTTCTCGATCCTTATGCCGGAGTTGGTGCTCTGTATGCTCTGGAGACTGTCCAGCCTGAGGCGAGCCATGGCATAGATTAGGAAGAAGCAGTGTGGGATGATATGGGTCGCGTCATGGGGAAAACGGGAGAGTGATAGACTTTCGTGATGCGACCAACATATGTTGATGTGCGGCATGGGCAGCAACCTCTGCAACCGACTGAATTCGGTACATTTTGCTGGGTGCTTCCTCGGTTCTGAGGCGCCACGCTCGTTGATCAAGAGAGAAATTCCGCGACCACGCGAGTCCAAGTACCGGGAAAGTGGATTTTTCTCGCAGTAATACGGCTTGGGTTGCCACTTGCAGCCAGTCGGTTGTTTAGCCTGGCAGGTGTCTCCCCGCGACTAGTGCTCCGGCGGCCGGCCTCCGTTGCCTCTGCAACCTCGAAACCTCTGCCATCAACCCCAGATCCGCCACAAAGCTGCGTTTTTGCTGCCGGAAAGATGCAAGGCCACCGTCCACGCGACAGTTCTGGGTGGTCACTATGGGTCCATGTAGGTAGGTAGGTAGGTAGGTAGTAAATGTCCCAGAAGAGGAGGTTCGGATCGAAAATCACGGCAAACATACATACCATTCAAACTTGAGAGCAAAGCCTCGCGTCGCAACGACTATCTAGTACTTATCGGATATCCACTGATTCGGGTTCGAGATGTCGCGAGTGGCAACGCGCAGAATCGATGATCTTCAGTCGGTGCCGCATGACGCGGAGCTCACCGGGCTGACAGCGAGTCTGCGGGCAAGTAACGCAAGTTGGGGAGGACAGATTTAGAAAAGAACCTGTTCAATGGAAGTTACAGGGAAATCAATGGGGCAACCACATGGATAAAATGATTTCCTTTGTTCAATTCATCCACTTGGGTTTGAGCCTGGGCGTCGGCAAGAAAAGTGGCGCCCGCAGCGGATAGCTGTGCTTTTTAATGTCAGCCCTTTGCAAGAAAAATGGCTCCTGTCGCTCGACCGACGACTACCCCAAATCGGTCGATCTCCGTTGGACTTGAAGGCTAAACAATTGAGCTGGGCATGGGCCTGCGCACGAATCTTCACCCACTTTCGACTTCAGTATGCATATAGCGACAACAGTGGGTTACATATAACGACACGTCGAGACTCGAGGCTTGATCAGTGTTCGAAACCAGAGCATCGAAGACTGCGCCTCTCATCGCACCACGTTAGCGTTAGCATTACACTTGGGGAACGGAACGTACAGGGGGTACCTCACCACCCGCCAACTTGCGCGTAGAAAGCACACCACATCGGACTCGGTCAAGGCGCGCGCCCTTTGTTGTTCCAAGTCATCAAGGGCACGTAGGTATGAGTTGAAAACAAAGGGAAAAATGGGATGAGATTATTGCATGCGTGAATGAAGAAAGTTACAGAGAAAAGGCGTGTAAAGATACGGCATATCGTCCGTGCGTCGAATATTCGAATCTACTCCCAAAGCTGCAACTTGTTAAATGGGCTGAACTGGACAGTGAGGTCGACGCAGGCCATGGGGTCTTTGTCGACGGTGAACGCATCGACGGAGATGGAGTACTTGACTGTTCGTCGGGAATCAGGATGAGTCATGAGCGACGTAACCGCACGCAAGGGCTGTACACGCACGCTTGGGAACCTCCTTGGGGAGGTCGACGGACTGGACGATCTGGTACACGCCTGGCTCGACGGGGCATGAGATGGTCGCGTTGGCGTTGCGGCTGAAGCACGAGCGAGTGAGTAAGGGAGCGGATGAGGAGCGAGGTGACGCACGCCTCTTCGCAGAGGTCAAACGTCTTCTGTAGCAGTTTGATACGTCCCACTTTGACAAGGACGTCAGCCGTAGCGCCATCCTTCGCGAGGAAAAGTCAGTACACGTCGCTGTGCAAAGCCAGTGTATGGCAGCGCACCTTGATGGTCTCCTTCACCTCGGCGTCGATTGTGACGGTCAGCTGCGCGCCAATCTTTGGCGGGTCGGGGGAGACAGAGATGGAGTTGATCTGTACGACGTCCGAGGCGGCACCTGCGAGCCGCTGTGAGACGAGAGTGGACTGGGGCATGAGGCCGCTATCACTGACCACAGTCGGTGTAGCCCCAGCTGTCGGGGGCGAGGAGGCCGGAGGCGGGGGCGAGAGCGAACTGGCCCTTCCCGGGTAGGGCAACGGCCAGGCTGGACAGGAGGAGAAGGCTGGCGGCGGTGACGCGGTGGTACATGACGAGAGTAGACGACAAGGAGCGAGGTCCGACGTGACGTAACAACATTGATCAAGACCAATCAGGACCAAATCGGATCTTGGGCCGAAGTCCGAATTTCAACCACAGTCAGAACAAGTAAATGGTTGCCACTGCCGGCGAGTGGGAGACTTCTTGAGCGTGTCTTGAACTGTTGTAAAACCTCGCCCATTCACCTGGGACCCGGCATTGACGCCAAAAAAAACATTTCGGGTCTGTTATGACTCGACGTGGAATCGGACCAGCCGGAGAGTCAAACCACCCAAATTGCTAGACAACGTGGGCGTCAGCGCGTCAGCCCTGGGCCCTTGATGTGAATGCATAAGATCATTGGACTCTAGTCATTTTCCGCCTTGGAATGAACCGTGGGAGTACATCACGGCCGAATTCGTCGGGTTGATTTTCTGCCAAATATACATTCCTCGTTCTCAGGAACCTGGCCCGGGTCCTGAATAATCCCCATCTTAGCTCCGCCGCAGCATCTCATATAACGCAAGTCAGTCCAGACTCTCAGCCACCATATCCCCCTGCCATGGGTAACCTACCGAGCGCCTTCTCTTCCAAGCGCGGCACTACTGCAGCTTCAGCTCTAATAGCATTCTTTGTCTTGCGCACGGTACTTCGCAGAGGAAGTGCCGTGCGGAAGATCGCAGGCCCGCCGTCTCCGTCCTGGATTTTCGGTGCGTCACCGACTCTCTCACTGCGCCCTCCTTCTGATAGCACGGTTCCAGGTAACATGCTCCAGCTGTTGATCCCGTACCAGTACGGAGACCACGAGTTCGGCTGGCAGAAGATATACGGTGCTTTGTACCGCATCAAAGGGTGTTTCGGCGTAAGCCATTACATTAGCCCACGGAATTTCAAACTCAACTCTGAATTCAGGAAGACCGCCTCATAATATCCGATCCGGTCGCTTTACAGTTCATAGTCACCAATCTCCACAAGTTCGAGCATTCCCCGATGCTCACCCACTTTTTGGGATTGGTGTACGACAAGAAGAGCATTGTGTCTGTGAGAGGCAAGTAATTTATTGACTCTTGCTCCGAGGCGCTTGAGAGCCGTGTAGGAGACGAACACCGTCGGCTTCGCGCTGCTTTCAACCCAGGATTCTCCGCTGCGGGGGTTCGTGGATATCAAGTTGTGATGCAAAGTGCGGCAGAGGAGGCAAGTAACTTCCACGAGTATTATGCTTTGGCTCCGACCTAATTCTTCATTTTTCAGATAGCAAGGTCACTGGACAGCGCCTCAACCGAGTCTGTCGATCTCTGCCGTTTGCTATCAACCGCAACATTGAGTGCAATTAGTGAAGGTGATGACGTTGAATGAATCCGGAATCGTTCTAATTGCACGGATCAGCTGTGCTTGGGTGCAAAACAGAAGATCTGGGCGCGGAATTCGTGGAGATTATCACAAGAATGGTGTAAGTGCTTTTTTGGAAAAGGAAACCAACCATAGCTTACTTCCCGCAGGATGCTCGCTTCAGTCATGGACAAGGGAACCATCGTAGGAGGTGTCGTCGCCAACCTCACTGTGAAAACAACGGCGCATGAATTTCATGTCGCCGTGCCATGAACAAGCAGAATCACAGTCTATGGCCTGAAATGAACAGATCAAATACCTCGGGTACTTCAGACGTTAATTTGCGATTTTTACGGAGTCCGTACAATGTATGAAATCATGGCCTCTTCGGTGAAAATCAGGAACAATTCCGCTGAATTGGTGAAGCCGAAATCATGGGAGAAACACATGAAAATCAGGGAGCAAGATGGAAATGAACATTGATCGAGCCAGGGTCTTCTTCAATCAACCTATACCCCGTCTGGACGTCCCTTGACGACCGCGCTGTTGCACAGTGAGATATTTGCACGGAGAAGGACTTGGGAAAGTTGTGGGAAGGCCGGTGTGGAGCCATGCTGCGGATGAGGTCAGTGGTGTCACGTCTGTCACGGCGCTCCACTCCTTCCTCCCAACCCTCATGTCGCCTTCCCCCCCGTTCTTCAATGTACCTCTCCTCCACTCTCTTCTCCCCAGGAGCCCCCTGTCGACAGTACTTCATTGCAATATCAACGTCTGGACCCTTTGATGCCCTTCCACTCTGCACATCATGAACCTCGGACGACAGCTTGAAGACAGCACAAGAAGCCGCTGTGGCTGTCTCGACTGAGTGTAGGGCTTGGTTCTTGGGACCCAGTGCTCCAATCACTGTTGACCTCAGGTGCGTCACGAGCTCATCCTGCTACGATCTGCTGACCGGATACGAACTTGATGTCCTCAAGCTTCTCGAGTCGATGGCGGGGCCAGAGCTCGCTTCTTTCAGGTATGTGCCCTTCTATGGCTTTTGTCCTTGAGCTTGATTCCCTCCCCATCTACGACGCCGCTACCGTGGCCTCCCACTGCTTGAGGTGTGTACTAGTGTACACCTTCGAGCCGCATTCTGATCTGACATCCAGCCGCAGGTTGATCTTTTCGAATCCGGTGATGCGTGTGTGGCTCTTGAGCCCCAGTGGCGGTGGAAGCAATAGCGGGCGGGCTGCTGGTAGCACTTCCTTGTATTAGCTACATTACTTTGAAATTCATATTCCTTTCATCCGAAATTCAGTCCCTCAGGAATAGTATTCATTAGGAAGCTGCATTGCTCAAATCAAACCCACTCAGTTCCCAGTCATTTTCATGTCATGGGAACATGAATTCGGTACATGAAAACGTCGAAAACGGACATGAATTGGTTATTCACATTTCATGGAGGAGGAGGTGATTTTCGACCACCCTCACGTGAGTTTCATGGCATCGGTGCATGATTTGGGGGTACCCGGGGTACATGAAAATCATGTCCCCCGGGTCTCACAGTGCCTCCTACCCACGTGGGTTTTGAAACCGGCTACTCTCATTCCCACCCCCGCTCTGAACGAGCTTCGCAAAGGACTGCTTCTCGCCAAACAGATTGGCCGCCGACTTGTGCAAGAGAAATTGACAGAGGCTCGACAGGGCCTCGAAGCTCACAAGGATGTCTTTAGCCAGATCTGTGAGTATCTTCCCAGTCTACCGCTGAAGTGAACGCGCTGAATATAGTCTGCGTAGTGAACGCGGATCAATCAGACAAGACATTGACTGAAGAAGAACTCGAAGCTCAAACTAGCCTCATGATCATTGCAGGCCAGGAGACCACGGCCAACACGCTTGCCTTCGGGTTGACGGAATTGGCGCGTAATATCGAGTTTCAAGACGCCCTTCGTCGCGAAATACATGCAAGCCACGGGGGTGGTGATGTCGCGTATAACAATATGCCTCTCTTGAACGCGTTTATCAAGGTAAGATTGTCTTCAACCCGCGAACATGCATTCAACGCTTCAATGTTTTCTCCAGGAGCTCCTCAGGCTGTATCCCGTACTCGCCATGGAAGAGCGTATGGTGGCTGAGGACACCGTTATTCCTTTGATGGATAGCATCACAACATCCACCGGTGAACGTCTCTCCGAGGTCCCAGTCCGAAAAGGCCAGATCATCTTCTTGGGAATCGCTGCGTATCAAAGGTCGCCAACATTCCGGTTCAACCGTCGAGTTTATTGATGCGGCGTTCAACAGATTGGAGTCCATATGGGGCGCGGACGCAGCGGAGTTCAAGCCGAGTCGTTGGATGGAAGGAGCTAGTTCCCAAAGTCGTGGACCTGCTATCGGGCCGTATGCGAATTTGTTGGTTTCTTCCGTTTGCGGGTTCTCGAAACCTGACAGACCTCTAACAGATTGGCGTTCTTCGGCGGGGCGCGCACTTGCTTAGGGTGAGGGCGGTCTAATTATATGCCTCAACCTACTGATCAACTGCTATCCGTTTAGCTGGCGTTTCGCGTGCGTGATCCACCAGTTCAAGAACTCACCGTTTAGTGTACTAATCCCTGGACAGAATACTTGAGATGCAAGTCATCATCTGCGAACTTGTGGGGAAGTTCTCTTTCGGACTTCCAGAGGGGGAGGTTGCGCGGATGAATGGCGCCTCCGTAGTTCAACCTATTATTTCTGATGGGAAGAAAGCCGCGCCTCTCCGCGTTACTCGAATTGTGTGAATTACTCTTGTGTTGAATTGGATTTATTCAGCTGGAGTGTCGGGATGAAACAGAAGACATATGCGCAGTAAGAATTTTGCCTGGATCTTATCCTGGAGCCACGGCTAGAGGTTCGGCAGGCAGGCAGACAATGCAGACGCCTGCCGAGGTAGCCTGAGATGATGCAAAACCCTCGGAATACCATTTTCACATGGCTTCAATGAAGGCGTATGAAGTTGACTAAGAAAAGAGAGCGAGAACTCTTCAAAACTACGTCTTCGGCTGGATTCAACCCGTTGAACCTAGTGAACCGAAGAAATGCCGTGCAAATTGTGCCATTAATATTGTAATTCGGACTTTGAGATGACAAGTACAAGACAAGTATGTACCTCTGGAGAGTAGCACTCAAGAACATAAAGCAGAGATCGAAAGGTTTGGTGAGCATGGACTCACACAGGGGGCAAACCCCGTGGCACTTTACCACGGGGGATCCGCACGGCCTACGTCACGGCGTTCGACACGGCGTTCGACACGGCGTTCGACACGGCGTTCGACACGGCGTTCGACACGGCGTCCGACATGGCGTTCCTACGTGCCCATTGTTCTCTTTTTCTTGGTTTCATTCATATGGAATCCACTGTGCATTTGGAATGGTTGGATGCTTCATGAAAGTCAAGTGAGACTGTGTCTACCTTCCTGGAGATCTGGGGGCTCCCCTGTCTGTGAGGCTGCTCGTTGTTTGCACCTTGGCACGCAGGTGACTGATGTACTTGCCGGTTGATGACATGCACGAAGTCCAACTTGGCAGGGATGGGAAAACTCGCGGGAACTCCGGCCCGGCACTGCAATTGCCGGATGCCGCGACAGACGCCGTGACGTATGCCGTGCGGATGCCCCGCGGTAAAATGCCACGGGGTTTGCCCCCTGTGTCATGGTGTACGCCCCTGGGCTGGAACGAAATAGCTGGCACCTCCAAATGACCTCTACGGCGCCGGGCCGGTTGACGGCCGGATTCTAGCCCTTGATCATTGGCCACTCAGGCTCCGAGATCTTGCGATAACTATAGGTTGTGAGAGGGATTTTTCTTGTTCTGCCAGGTAATAAAAAGTGTGAGAAAGGCAAGAGAAAGGAATTCGAAAGGAATGCACGCGCGTAATGCCGTCGCCGATCATGATGCGCCACGCCAGGGATCATTGAGAGACCGTTATGCGACGTACGGATCAAGCGGATTCACTCATAAACCATCGACACGTGTGACCTTATCGCTTCTCCCGCACCTCGCCACTGAGTGTCCTTTGTCCCGCTTCTGGCCCTTGCCATGGACCGCAAGCTCAGTCAGCCCGAAATTTTGGATGTCATCTTCGACTTTGTCCGAACACTCGGCAGCGATCCAGACCACCTCCCCTGGGCGTATGGCTCGGCGGCCAAAAGGGATCTCGCATCCATCGCCCGCACTTGCAAGACATTTCGCGATCCTGCTTTGGATATCCTATGGCGCTGCCACACCAGTCTCAGGCCAGCTCTACTGCTGTTTCCCGAAGATTTGTGGGTGAGCCGGGAGCGGGGAAAGCAAGGGTTCAAGGTGCGTTTCCCGATGGCAGGGGGCGATGAAATTCTCAATCGGCCAGGAGTTTTGCCGCGAAATCGTTCCCTCAGACTGGGAGCGTCCCGTCCTGTATTTTGGACGCGTCCGTTGTCTCGTCATTGACTCATACGATCAAAGCCCTCCTGACTCGTCCTACTTCATGGCGAGGCTGGAGATGCTCAAAGGTCTTCTGCTACGGTGCCCCACGAGCCAGCTGTTCCCCAATCTTCAGCAGCTACAATGGCTCGAAACGTGGTATCCCACTGTTCTCCCGGTCCTGGAGACACTCTCCGCGCCTCGGTTGACAACGATGGGATTTAGTCCCGGATGGTCCGAGGATGAATTGGACGCACTGCGCAACTTGGGAAATGCGTGGCCCGATTTAACCGACATCGTCATCAACCATTCGTCGAGACGTGACTTCGATTCCGCGATTGTGGCCGCCATTCACGACGGTATACGCCCCTTGAGCCGCCTCCGTTCATTCGATACGGCTAATATCAATGCCGAAATACTCCTTCATCTCTCGCGGCTCCCTCATCTCCGATCCTTGAGCAGCTACATGGCCGGGTTCAAGTTCCACTTCCATCCCGACGTGGCCGAGCTCTCAGGCTCCGTGCCAGCGTTCCCTGCGCTGGAAGAGATTTCGGGGTTTATATCTCCCGAGATCTTGATCCAAATCCTCTCAGCCATGGGCGAAAGCCGGTTGACCTCCATCGACGCCTATTTCTTTACGTCGGAAGGGATTGAACTCCCCAAGATTTCGACAACGACCGCTCTATATACAGCTATCGCAGATCATTGCTCCCCTTCCAACCTGACGAGGCTCTACATTGAAGATGACTGGGTGGATGCACCATCAGATCTCATACCAGACGAGTTCGCCTTTGGCGACTACGCTATCCGCCCCGACACCCTCCAGATTCTCAAAGCGTTCACGAATCTCACTATGCTCACCCTCGAGTCTTTCCACGGATTCGATATTGACGACGCCACCGTGTTGAATCTCGCGCAGGCGTGGACAAAGCTCGAGAAGCTTTCTCTCGGTTGTGTCGGCCCCAACCGCTCTCCCAACTTTTGGCCGCGCGCTTCAATGCTCAGCCTCGAATATCTCGCATTTTTTTGCCGGCAGCTCAAAGATCTAAGGCTGTTATTCAATGCCACCGAGACACGTACACTGTCTAACAGCTTTGACCGATATTCCCCGCAGCACACGCTGAGATGGCTCAGTGTCGACTTCTCCCCAGTTGGGGAAGCTGAGGGAGTGAGGCAGTTTCTGAAAGAGCTGTTTCCTTCCCTGAACTGGGTATCCTGCGAATTCAATCAGCCGGAGGATGAGGAGGAGATGCATATTTGGGATGCGGTATCTAAATCATTTTCCTCCGCGGCTGACGCGGATGAATGGCCTCAACCGATCGTTCATTGGTGAAAAAGCCGCACCTCTACTCCGCGTTATTCGAATTGAGTGAAGTAGTTTACTGCCATCGTCTTGTTGTATCAACTTGAAGGAGAGGAATCTTTATTGAGCTGAAGGGTGAGAGATATGACAGAGCACAGTTGTGAGTAGCCAAGGCAAAGTTGAAAGACATTCCCAGATGACCCGAGATCTGCTACTCCGTCATGAAGTTGAACTGAGGAAAAGCTATTGAGCAAATTGGGGTTTGCAAGTAAGATTCGATTGCTCAATGCTAACTACGACAGAAACTTGGGTTTATATATCTACTAAACGTACTAGAAGGTTCAATGTCAGTGGAACAAATAGAAGCAATAAAAAGGCTGTACTTGAGCTCCACCTCGGGCAACGCTCGGGTATTGACACTGCATGGTTGCTAACGTGAGTTGACTCGACGTTTGCTGATAAACTTCAACAAAAGCAACAGCCACAAAGTATGTCTTTGGCCGGATTCGAACCGTTGAACGTTGAGCCGAAGAAATGTCGTTCAATTTGTGCCACGATAATTAAATCGAGGCTTCGACAGTGAGTACTCTAGAATGTGTGTAAATACGCGTGGCAGGATGAGCCGAGGGCGCGATCTGCCACACCGTTCGAAATACCAATCGCACAGTAGCTTGTAGAACATATCTGTAGAATCTATTACTACCATTTAGGCCGAGATAACTCGAGATTTAATACAGCCGGACTACGTAGAAAAAAGACGTTAAAGTTCCGGACACATCTACGGCCGGATTCGAACCGTTGACCGTAGAATCGTGGTTTAAATTGCGCCATGGCGATTCACGCTTCGAGTCGGGACACGATGAGTATGTACTGACTTACATTGGGGAAATCTAGAGCATTGGTCCCCATTGAAGTTGGTCTAAAGACTGCAGATTGAAATAATGAATGGCAGCTCAACCATACGTCTCTCCGAAGCGTCTGCATAATATTAACGGAGCGGATACCGAAGACAATGCGTCCGAGGATGGCTTCAACTTGCATCACTTCATTCAAAGTCTGTTCCTATTCCTCTTGGTCTCGTTCCGGAAAACTCCTCTCGGACTCAGAGGGAGCCCTCACCTCCCATGAATAACCTATATTCATCGATTCCGATGAGAATCCGAGTAGAATATTCTCACCATGTGTAACGTGTTCCTGGTTGCGTTCCTGAAAGCTGTTGACTTCCGATTCCAAGAATATTGGGTTTACTTTCTTCTCCCGCGGATCCACAGTTCTAGCGTGCTCTATGTAAGAAGGGGATTTCATCACCGCTGCTATATATTCAATGGCGGGGAGGCACATCCCATCACTATATTTCGGCCATCACATCACATCACTCCTCTGCTTTCCACATTCATCATCTCAAACGACGACCGTGAGGACAAGCTCGGACTCAATACCCCGCGATCGGTGGAATCTCCATGGATGACTCAGTTTGGTTTCGCCTCGAACAACCGAACAACTCTCATCGAAACATCCAAGTAGATGTGATTTATCATTTGACAGGTCTTGAAAGTTGAAAGGAACATCCATTTCGGGAAAGGTTTGCCCACTGAGGCCAGTGCTTCTTCGACTTTGTGCCGTCATCCTTTGAGGTACGGAGATGAAGATGAAGACGGGGATTGGGTCCCCGGAGAGTGATAGTCATCGAAGGACGTCGTTTCGTTCGTGAAAAATATGCGCTTGCAAGGAGATTCGCACCGGGGTCGACAGAAGTACGTATCGGTGAGGCGCAGTGCGCGCCTCTGATTCGATTCGGCTAGCCTGGTAATCTCCTGGCCTCCACACATCTTCATGTGCTTTTAATTTCAGGCATTTGTTCGATTGGGCGCTGATACTCCACTGGCCATGATCCCCGACGCTCGCTCGCTGCTTATAATTTCCCCTGCAACCTCTCCGTGCGGTGGTACGGTGGAATTTGTGGTAACAGCCGCCGTGCTTACGCTTTCGAGGTAAAGCACTCCGCCGCGGCTCAGCCACTTGTTGAGAGCACCGACGGGTGTAGCATCGCTGATGTCTACCGCTTGCCTCGAGGCCTCTTATCTTGTGAATATTCCGCATGCTCTCCCGGCACGGGCTCAAATCTGGGGACGCTACCGCGCCAGCCGTCTGTTACCTCCGCAATTCCGTCAGGCCGTCGTTATGCCGGCGGTGCCTCCCAGGCCACTGGAAAATTAATTATGCGCGGGTTCTAGCTCATCTTTGTTTTTCTTAGCCAGCCATTCAAATTGAGTCTGGACTCTTCTCTCGCGGGGACCCATGAATGAGTCTTCGAGAATCTCTGATACACTGCACGTAGGTGCTTTCTTCCGCTTGCTTGCATCATACGAAGCGTGGGACAACAGCGGAGTCTTAGCGGAATTAGAAGTGACAGGCTGTGACAAGGTGAGCCAAACTGTCGGAACACAATAGCTGGCCCTCGATCGCGTGTGCTAAGCCTATAGTGCCCGGCGCGCAAGCAAAGTGCACGTCCCTCGCATACCGCCTCGCCGACACACGTACTCTCTTTTAGGCCCTTTGCTCTCTGCATTGTCCTCGAACAAGTGGACAACCTCACTGCGCGTACTACGGACGCGATGCCCCCGATCCGGGAACACACAATCCTGTACAAATTCCTCGGCGACGAGGACGACGAGGAGGATAACGATGAGCACGAGCACGCGGCGGACGGTGCGTGCCCTCTCGCTTATACTTTTTCCTCGCCTTCTTAATTGACTCACTCGCAAGACGACGACATGCCCCCACTCGTAGACGCGCCTGCGCCCACAGGAGACTGGCAGACGTTAACCCACATGCAAGCACAAGAGTCTATGATGTCCAGCATCGACTTTGGCGACGTCAAGTTCCCCCCGCCTGCTTTTGCGCCCACACTGGTGAACCCGCCCCCCGACGCGGCCGACGAGCCTGATATGGACAGTGAAGCTCCGGTGGCCACGCGAGGACGAAAAGGCGGACGTGCAGCCCGACGTGCAGCCCCTTCATACATTCCCCGCCCTCCGAACGCGTTCATCCTCTTTCGCTCGAGCTTCATCCGCAGCCAGAGCGTCACCGGGCGCGTCGAGGGAAATCATAGCACGCTCAGCAAGATTATCGGTCAGTATTCCTTCCTTTCCTTCCCTTCCATTCTTCGGTGCCTTCGGGCCATGCCGGATTCGTGTAGCGCGTGGTTATGCCACAACATCTTTTCGCGCGATATGGAGTCGGATACTCTACGCGCCCCCGTGCTGCCACGTGTTCTTTGTCCTTGCTCGTCGTCATTCCATTCCTAACTTGACTTGTCACAGGTAAATACTGGCATGCCCTTCCGCCCGAGGAGCGTGCACGCTGGGAAGACAAGGCACGGGCTGCTCAGGCTGAGCATAGACGGCGATACCCCGACTGGAGGTTTAGGCCGGGGAACGGCAAGGTGCGTCTTTTACCCTTACCCTTACTACATACGGCCTTCATCGTGCCAGCCGGGGCCCCGCTTCTCCCACCGAGCGACTCTCTCTCTCTCCTTATCTCTTCCATCTGTCCATTCCACTGACGCAATCTTTCCAGAACCCATTCACAAGTGCGAAACCGAAAGGCCGGCGTAAAGGGCGGATCAAAGACGGCGGGGACGATGACGACGATCCACCCGATAAGGACATCGTCCAGGATCGGGATAACGGCGGGGACTGGGAGGATGCAGGCGATGAAGGGCAGCATGGGGATGCTCAGCGGGGCAGACCGGCTGTGAAGGGCAAGGGGAAAGCCAAGGCTTCGTCACGCAAGGGGACGAAGAAGGGCAAGGAACGTGCTAGGGATGACGACGAGCAAGCCCAGGAGAGTGAGAGGGAGGAGCGCGAGAAGGAAGAACGGGAGAAACGCGAGGCGGATGAGCGATGTGAGAAAATCAGCGACTTGCTCGTCGAAGGCAAGACGGGGCGCGCACTCGAGGCTGCCGTCGAAGAGTGGGAGGGTCGAGGGAGGGGGCGTGGCCGCATTCGTGGATATGGTCAGAGACGGCGTCATCGAGGCGAATCGTCCGACGTCGAGCAGCAGCCAGAAGCGTCCACGTCGTCGTCGACGGCACCACCAGTTTCACCCCTCTTTCCACCCGAGTCGCCGTACTCCCCTTTTGGTCCACCCGCGTCACCGTACGCACCACACCCGCCGCCTTCGCCATACGCACCTTCCTCGCCGTTCATCCAGCAAGCTCCTCCTCATCCGCCGCAATCTCCGTTTACGGCGTCACTCTCTGCGTCACCTGTACACACTCCAGCCTCTGCCAGTACTTCAGCGACTCTGATGCTGCCCCCGCTAACGACCATGTACAAGCGCTCCCTCAGTGCCCCGTGTGGAGACCGTGTAGCTCTCCCTTCGCCTGTCGTTTCGCCCGTCCTGTCCCCTGCGGTGGGGGTGCCGGCTTACCCACCGACACCGCCGTACTTTGCCCAAGCCCAGGAGTATGCGCCGCCTCCACCGGCGCAGGGGTATGGGCACGTGCGGCGTGATACGATATCCTTTCCCGTTGTCGCTGGTGGCGGGTATCAACATCCGCCCGCGCGTCGCCCAGAACGCAGGTACCCACCACCGTATACACTACCTGACGCTGAGACGCGTCTTGGGCCTGGTCCAGCCCCGCTCTACGGCGGTCAAGCACGGGCACGGATGTGGTGGGACGGCGCTCGTGGGAGTAGCAGTAGCAGTAGCGCTGCAGAGGCCGGGGCAGTGGTCGATGCGGCAGACGATGGATGGGGGGACTCTGGTGTCAGTTCTTTCGCTGTGGGTGTCATGTCCCCGTCATTTGCATTCAATGCTGACTCTTCACTACAGAATGCCTTCGTGCCTTCGCCCTCTCCCCCGCTCGCGTCTCCCTTCCTTGGGCACGCTTCTTCGCCCATGCCCATCTCACCCCAGTCGGATCGTGAGCATGATGAGGGTGCAGAGTTCCTCTACCCACCGGCGCCGCCATCCATCTCGAGGTTCTCGACGCTCTCTGGATGGGCGGGTGAAGTTCCTGGGCATGGGGCACCTTCGGTGTCCCAGATGATGCAAATCCCCACTATGGCTTCTGAGTCGTCTTCCTCTTCGTCCTCGGCTTTGGGATCGGGATGGTATAGACCTCCCGGATGGGAAAACTCGGTGCAGGGAGTCGCTTCGGGGTCGGGGTCGGGGAAGACAGGCTCACCTTGGCCCCTGCGCGGGGATGTGGATATGAGTGATCCCAATGCGGCGTGGCGCTGAAAACCCCTTCCTTTCTCTCTTGTCTTTCTTTCTTTCTTTCTTTCGCTCATGGTATATACATATCCTAGTCCCTCCCTCTCTTTGATCAAAACACGATGGACACCCCTCATTCACTCACTAATCGCCTCCGTATCTTTCCATTCCATTTTATCCGCAATCTGTTGTTGTTTTTACACCCAAGACCAAATTCATATCCATCCAAATGTACGCTACGCTATCCCACCCACCACCTCCGTGTATTTATTATCATCATCAATCACTGCTTCGTGTACATAACTTAGACTGAGAATGTATTTTCGTTTCGCTGTTCGGTCCGTCCGGAATATCGGTTTTAGCGTCCATTCCAGTGCGTGCACTCTGTCATGAGTCTCGTCATACTTCACACGACGTCTTCGAGCCGGGGACGCGGACGCTTCCATTCTCAGAAGAAGAAAAAATTAACCTACGGCCAACCAACGACGACGTGAAAGAAAGCAGAGAAAGAAAGGGAAGTCCTAATCGGGACGTCGAAGAATCACCCGGTATATCGCCGGTGGGTGGGTGGGCATGGGTGGGCATGGGTGCCTTTGTTAATTTTACCTCGCGGTTGTAACTTGCTTACCGATTGGCTTGGAGGCCACATGGGTCTGTTTGAAGCTAGCTCTTCCAAAGCGGGCTTTCCCCTTGTTGAGAGGTATTTCGGACCCGAGATTGGGATTGGGATTGGGGCGGGAGAGGAGAGGAGACTGACGGGCCTCCGTTCTTTGCTTTGTCGGGCGCAATGATCAGAGTGAGAAGGAGTAGTTTGAAAGGACCCGGCTCACACCGTCCTGCAAAATCGTTCATCCGCTGGAATTCCACCATGGTAGGCATTTCTGGATTTGTCCTGGTGCTTCGTTTGAGCTCACAATGGAATTCCAGGCAACAATATGGTTGATTCATCCACCGACATGTCACAAGTTGCAACATACACACAGTGTCTCCCTCTCCGAGAGGTGATGCAGCGGCTCCACTACTTATTTCTCAGTACTGCTTCGCGAGGGAATTCCTTCAAACATAACTCGACCTCCTGCGAACAAGTTCTAATCTCCGCTCTCTCTGCCTCTCACCCATGGACCGCGTCCTCGACTATGGCTTGTTCAAGAGCGCTGCTGTTATCATCACAGCCCTCGGTGCATTTTCTCTGTTTCGTGCCCTGGCCCGTGCCCACGGGAGGAGCATGAGCATCCGTCATATCGCTGGACCGCCCTCTCCCTCTTGGATCTTCGGTCGACTTTCAATTCATTTCCATCTCCTTTAACATGCTAACATCTGGAGTTCAGGCAACATGCTGGAGTTGATGCTCTCGGAGCAGTATGGCGACCACGAATTCGACTGGCAGCGGAAATACGGCCCCGTGTATCGTCTGAAAGGCTGTTTCGGGGTGCGAACCTATCAAGTTGTTGTGTCAGAAGAACGGAACTGACAATTATTTGCTCAGGCAGATGAACTGGTGATATCCGACCCAGTGGCTTTAAACTCGATCGTCAACAGCAGCAATTTCGACCATTCGCCCGTGACCGCCAATTTCTCGAAGCTCATGTTTGAAGGAACGAGCCTTATAAAGGTTCGAGGCATGTGCGTTCCCGTCAGCTCTGGCAGAAATTGATGGTTTGAATGCAGGGGAGTATCATCGGCGGCTGCGTGCTGCGCTCAATCCGGGCTTCTCTGCCGCAGTATCCGTCACTATATTCCTGCGATGAACAAGGCGGCAGAAGAGGTGGGTATATCCACCGAGAAAACTCGCCAATTGAAACAACCGGCAGATAACACAAGCACTGGACCTGGACGTGTCTTTGCCGTCGATAAATATTTCTCCGATGCTTTCTACGGCAAGTCTCGGTATAATAAGTCAAGGTGAGCATTTTGCTTCCTTCTGAATTTTCTCATCTTACATTCTTGACAGCCGCTTTCGGATGCACACCAGAGGAATTGGGAGATGAATTCGTGCAAATATCCACGCGCTCGGCGTAAGTCAACTTCCCAACGACTTCCGCGAAGGAGAATTGAAGACGTGTTTTCACCCAGCGGAATGGCAGCTCATGTGGACAAGAGAATCATTGTGTTAGCGGGCCTCGGAAAACATTTGCCTCAATGAGTTTGGGACGCGATGGCACTTCTCCCCACCGCAGTTCTCACTGAGCTTCGCAGAGGCAAATTTTTAGCGAAGCAAGTTGGCCGCAGAATTGTGCAGGGTAAGTTGTCGGCGGCACAGCAGGGCCTCGAACTCGAGGAGGATATGTTCAGCCAGATCCGTGCGGCCATTCTTCTGTGGTGAAAGTCGTACGCTAACCGCAACTCTCTCAGTCAATCCCGAAAAATCGGATCCTAAATTGACCGAAGAAGAACTGGCAGACAATACATCCCTCTTTATCATTGCGGGGCAGGAAACTTCAGCAACTACCATGGCATTCGGCCTACTCGCACTCGCACGCAACCCTGAATTTCAAGACAGTCTCCGACGTGAAATTCATTCCAGCGGTGAAAAAACCGAGGCAGTTTACAATAATATGCCCCTTCTGAATGCGTTCATCAAGGTAAGTTCATTTGGTGTTGGTACTTGGTTTGGTTGAAATCAAACTGTTTTGTAGGAAGTACTCAGGCTTTACCCTGTATTACCAAGCGAAGAACGCATCGCAATCGCGGACACCGTGATTCCTTTGACGGACAGTATCACCACGTCCACCGGAGACCACCTCTCGGAAATTCCCGTTCGCAAAGGTCAAATTGTCAAGTTGGCGATTGCTGCGTACCAGAGGTTGTCCTCCCCACTGTTCGCAGTTTTTCGCTGACATACGATCCTGTAGGATGGAGTCCCTATGGGGCGCCGATGCAGGCGAATTTCAACCCTTACCGCTGGATACATGGAACGACCTATCAAAAAGACCTGCTTTTAGGGGCCATTGCTAGCGCATGGCAATCCGAGTCTGTCAGCATTGAATGCCAAATTTGAAATTTGAAATACATACCTCATCTCTGTCTAGTGAGGAAGTGTGGAGCAAAGACGGGAAGGCTCAGGGTATGGTGCATAGGAGCAGCGAGCGATAACTTGATGTTGAGCTATGCGGACTTTTAGACCAGGGAGACAGTCAGGGAGAGTTGGAGGAGAGGGAAGATGTTCAATTTGCCCCGACCACACTGCATTGAAGTTGAAATTGCACCAGGTCTGCGTACAGAATGTCGTGGAGTTGGCCAGCTCGGCAAGGCGGCGCCAAGATGATGGAAACTGCAGTGGGCTGGGTTCAATACACAAAAAGCACAAGTTTTCGACTGGAGGGCCAGGTGAAAGTTGAACGTTGAACCAACGTTGAACGGATGTCGAACGGTCGTATGTGGTGGTGCAAAGCAAGAGGCGTGCTGTCACCGGCTGTCGAACAGTTGCCGTTCGCCGTCGGAGGCCGTCGGTGGAGATCGTAACACATCGGCCGGCAGAGAGATCCGTGTTCGAGCCATTACTAAGAGCAAATGAGTAGTCAAAGACGTCATCAATCAAAAAATGGACCCCACTTTGGCGGAAAACGGGCCGATAAGACCGAGCTTAAAAATAATTTTTTAAGACTCGGAATGCAGTTGGGCCTTATGGAAACCTGTGAGCCTCTTTTAGAATTGGAGCTGTATTCTGAATCTTTCGAAGCATGGCATTTTTTGGGGGACCTCATGTTTGTCTGGGGTGAGCACTTCTGGCAAGTGGTATTCGAATAAATCACTGACCACGATCACAGCTGGCGGCTCGCGTGAGCTCAAGCCTTCACGCAACTGTTCAGAAATACTGATCCTTTTTGCCATCGACAGCGTCCTGGAGATGCAAGTGATCCTCTGCGAACTGATCGGAAAGTTTTCGTTCAAGCTTCCGGAAGGGGACAACATAGCACGTATTTGCGGCGCCAACCTCCTACAACCGACTCTGCCGAGTGGAGAGAAAGGTGTCCGACTCCAGGTTGCACGTATTCTCTGAGAGATGTTGATTCATAAGCCGCGGAAGCACAGCGCTCTGATTGTCTACTTTACATTCCATGTACACGATAGGCAGAATTACAAGTTTGGAAGGTGTCTGTATAAATCAACGGGACGGAACGGATCTTACTGGTCTCGACGTCGGGTCTCGAAAGTTGAAACAAAGAATGAAACAGAGTGAAATGGATGCTCTGAGTTGACCGTCGCGGAACCTATGAATCTGCATATTTCTGGTTCGAATCAGTGGGCGTGTGATGGTGGACTTGGGGGTGCCGCATCTAAACAAAACTGCCCGCCACAATCTATTCCGTTGCGCCCTCAGTTAATGGGATAGCATAAGGCACCGAGTTCTTGAATGTTCCTAAATAGATACTCAATGAGACGACACCTAACCAATTCAGCAACACCCACCGAAACCAACAGATCAGCAAACCCACCAACCTCTCATGATCACTTCACCAGCTCATCCAAGCCAGTCCAAGGCGTCGCAACCTCCTGCCCCATCCCCGCGCTCGCCAATGCCGGCGACGCACCCGTCGTCGTCTCAATCCTCAACCCACGCGCTAAAAACGGCGCCAACACCTCGTCCTGCAACGGCGGCATAAAATACTTCCACTCCACTTCCAATTTGCCGATTGGCGCAACAACACCCGGCGTATCAAGCCGGCGTCGAGCAAAAGCGAGCACGTCGGCGTCCCACCCGGGTAGGTCGCGGCACTCGCGGATCGATAATTCCGTTAGAGCTGGGCAAGGCGTGGAGCTATTCATATTTGTGGCCGTGCCTGTCTCGGGTGCGAGGAAGTCGAGGAGCGTAGCAGTCGCCGCCCCGTGTGTGTCGGGTCTATCTTGGTCCAGAACGACCAATCTCTTGAGGTGCGAAAGCCCAGATAGAGTCTCAGTGAGGCTCGCATGGGTTAGACCTGCGAGATCCACCCTGAGCTCCTCCATCAACGGCGAATGCACGGCAAGGTCGCCCAGGAAAGCGCTATGTCGTAGATAAAGTCCAGTGCGTGACAATTGCAGGACTCGGAGCTCGGGCATGTCGAGTGTTTGGACGAGATATGCGAGTGTGTTAGGCCCGACGGAGGAGCTGCATCGGCACAGAATGAATGCTCGCAGCGCAGGAAGGACGATGCTGGGAGAGGGCGTGTCTGGCGCTTGGTCCTGAGAGAAAGAGGTGAGATCCGTCTCAAAGTGCACCAAACCCGGAGTACGGGACAGGATCGACAAGCAGACGGCCGGGGAGAGACCCTGGAGCTGATACGTATGGGCGCTGTCGAATTTGAGGAAAGTGAGGTTCTCCCAGTGGAGTGGCAGCTCTGGCACCCAGCGGTCAAAGTCGCGCATAATACTGAGCGTGACAGACCGCAGACTGGGCGTGGTGAGGAGCTTGAGGTCGGCCATCTCGCCCGACACGAGTTTCATCTTGAGGTTCGTGAGACGCGGGGTGTCCACACCGCCGAGACGCCCGAGCCCTTCGTCCATGAGGAAAGAAAGGTTAAGACTTTGCCATCGGTCGGCGCACCCAGTCAACGTGTTCATGAGCTCGTCGACAGGGTCGGTATAGTCCTCCTCCCACTGTTCCCAATTGCGGGCACCCACAATCGAGAGCGAAAGCGGGACTTTGCCAGAGCGGTCAATCCACTCCTTGACATACTCCGGTGCCTCCCCCGTGTCAAAGATGAACTCGAGCGGGAGATGCAGCGAAGCCCAGAGTGCTGCAGTCGACAGGGCAAGATTGCGCCAGCCGCGGCAGATGGCCGTCAGAATCTGTGGAGCCTCGCGGCCGCTGAGCACGGCGTTGTGCTGTGCAGAGAGACACGCAAGGAAGATTTCTTGCATGACGTCCTGGGGAAGACGACGCACGGGGGAGAGGAGTGCTTTATGCGCGTCGATGTAGTCCTGTGCCTTCTGTCGCTGCGCTGCCAGGTCTTGAATCAGTGCGTCGAGACGTGCAATCTCTTCGCTGACTGGAACAAGGTGAGATTGTATCCATTTCATTTCATGCTCGCTCGGGGCGTAGTTAGTGTTGAGATGCTGGGCAAATGGCGAATCTGTGAGGGACGACATGGCGGTTCATGAAGAGGCGGTTGCCAAGACTTATACTTCCGACAAGCGAGATCACCGCGCTCAAACGCCGTGGACGCCGTGATCGTGAACGAATGGGGACAAACCAAGGACAACCCTAAACGCCGTTGTTTTGGAAAGATCGATTCTTCGTCAATGCTTCAAACGCTTGCCAGGACAGGATGTGGCCGGCACACGCCAGTGTGATGTAGCTGCACATGCGCAGTGAAATTCTTGTTTTGCCGAACCGGCAAGCCGGGCCGCGTCACGGCTATCAAACAAACATAAAGCAAGAGGTCCCGGCACGTAAGTAATGACACAAAGCCGGGCGTCGGTAGCACCCGAGCTGTCTCCACAAGTGAATTTTTGAGACTCAGAATCGGTCCTCGGATCAACAATGGCAAGAATCTCACATTTCATATTTCATGTCATGATTTGACACGTGGTAACCTCTTGCTTCTCACCCTCATGGTCCCCACTACTCAGGCTGCTGCAAAGGCACGGGCTTCAAGCTCCAGCCCTGGAGCAACTCAGAAAGGCAAGACATCCTTTGGCTCGGGATCCGATTGGATTGGAGTCTCCCTTGGGATAGCCAAAACAATGCAGGCTGGAGGAGAGTTTGCACCATTTCCATACATCAAAGGGGCTTGTGGAATAGTTGTGAGCCTGCTGGAACTTGTTCAAGTTTGTATTTTCCATTGCTGGGCAAATACTTTGGCTTCTCACAGTTAAACTACAGGAACTCAAACATAATCGAGAGGATCTTCAAGAGCTGTGCGAAGGGATTGGAAAAATTTTGAACATAGTGCGGAATGAGGTGGAAAACCATGGCAATGGAAGGGCGGAGCAGTTCAGGGATCTTTGTGAAGACTTTGAAAGGTGAGGTGTCATGCTCCCACTATATATATCGACTCTCATGCAGAATTTGTAGATATCTCAAGGAGACATTGGAATTGGTAGAAGCACTTGCAAAGAAACCTCGAGGTGTCCTTGGTCATGCCAAAGAACTACTTCAGGTCAACAGCACGAAAGAACGAATTGCTGGCCATCAGAGAAAATTACAGGAACTGCGAGAAAATTTCATAGTATGTGATCCCATTTCCCAATTGTAAGTTGTCACCAAACTGAGATCACTCCCAGCTTTGTAGCCACATCCGGATCGGATTCCGTGTCTTGGATAGTAACAGTATGGGGTATCTGTATCCTGTGAGCACTGATAACCCCATGATTGAAGCTGTAGATGCAACACGGGTCTCTCCGAAGTTCAATGAATGCCCTCCACCTTCAAGAATATTCCAAGGCCGCCAGAGAATTTTGCAGCAAATGAAGGCCTTTTTTGATGATGGTCTCATCAAACAGCATATCTTTCTTCTACATGGACTGGGGGGTTCTGGAAAAACCCAGATTGCCCTCAAATTCATTGATGATTCAGTGTCCAAGTATGTTTTACAGGTCTTGAATCACTCTTGTACTCACTTCATGGGTAGATTTTCAGATGTCTTTATGCTTGACATGAGTAGCCAGACTACCATTGAAGCAGGCTTGAAGAATATTGCCATCAACAAGCAAATTGGAAACACACAGGATGATACATTGAAATGGCTAAAGACTGTGCAGAGCAACTGGCTCCTGCTCTTTGACAATGCAGATGACCCAGACATAAACTTGAATCCCTATCTCCCCAAGTGCAACCAAGGGAACATATTGATAACATCCCGGAATCCTGGCCTCTGTGTCCATGCTGGTGCTCACTGTCTTGTTCCTGATCTGGAGGAAATAGATGCTTCAGAGCTGCTGCTTAAAGGAGCTCACAAGGATGTGACAGATGAAAACATGGCCATTGCCAGAGAGATTAGTCAGGTAGGCGCCAGTTCAATGCTAGGGATCCTGTCACTTAAGCTTTTCTTTTCTTTGCTAGGCTCTGTGCTGTCTACCACTTGCTATCACACAAGCCAGCACCTTTATTGCAAAATCAGGAAGGTTCAAGGGATACATGGAACTGTAGAAGCAAAATCAGGCCACATTACTCAGTGAAAGGCCCACTCAGTGGCAGGATGATTATGCTTGCTCTGTCTATACCACCTGGAAGATCAGTTTTGACAAGCTTAGCCCAGTTGCGCAAACATTGTTACAATTGTGCTCCTGGTTGCACTATCAGGGAATTTCGGAGAACATATTCCAGAATGCAGCCAGATATAACACAAGTGATAGGCTGTATGGGCCAGCAAGAGAACAATTACAGGGTGCATATGAGTTTCTGGGGTATCTCCAGAATCAGGCTGGTCAATGGGATTCCCTAGCATTCATCCAGGTGGCAAATGAATTGCAGGCATATTCTTTAATAACTTTCGATGAGGAGACAGGATTTTTCTCTCTCCACCCACTGGTGCATGGATGGTGTCACAGTGCTGCAGCCAAGCAACGGGAAGTTATGATAAATCTCATGGGAATGTCAATTGCCACTGGAAATTATTCAGATGTGCAAAGCTTATGGATGTTGCCTCATTTACAGGCACTGATACAAGATACGGCGGGCAGGGCACCACTTTGGAATGAACAATTTGCACAGATATATACCCAGGGCTTCAAATTCAAATTGGCAACAGAGTTTTGGGATGCTGTTCAAATGCGGAAACAACAGATATATGGAGAAAATCATCGTCACACTTTGAGGGCAATGGAATGGCTGGCGTATTCTTACGGAAGACTGGGGAGGTTCAATGATGCAGCTCCGCTTCAGACTGTTGTCCTTGAGAAGTGGAAGAAGCTTCTTGGTGAAGAGCATCCAAAGACTCTGGTAGCAATGGGAAACCTGGCGAACACATACAGGAGCCTTGGGCAATTCAATGATGCAGCACTGCTTCAGAGCTTTGTACTTGAGAAGCGCAAGGAGGTTCTTGGTAAGGAGCATCCAGAGACCCTGTGGGCAATGGGATACCTGGCTGGGACACATAGGAGCCTCGGACAGTTCACTGATGCTGCTACACTTCAGTCCTTTATACTTGAGGAGCGCAAGAAGCTTCTCGGTGAAGAGAATCCAGACACTCTGAGGGCGATGGGAGACCTGGTCATGACGCAAAGAGAACTTGGACAATTCAATAATGCAGCCCTACTTCAGAGCTTTGTACTTGGGAAACACAAGCACCTTCTTGGTGAAGAGCATCCAGACACTTTATGGGCAATGGCAAACTTGGCTGTGACATACACACACCTTGGGAAGTACAATGATGCCACACTGCTCCAGAGCTTTGTACTCCAGACACAGAAGAAGCTTCTTGGTGAGGATCATCCGGACACTTTATGGGCAATGGGAAACCTTGCCATGACCTACATAGACCTTGGGCGGTTCAATGATGCAGCTCCACTCCAGATATTTGTACTGGAACAGCGGAAAAAGCTTTATGGTGAGGGGCATCTAGACACTTTGTGGGCAATGGGAAACCTTGCTAGGACACATGCAAGCCTTGGAAAGTTCAATGATGCAGCTCTGCTTGATACATTTGTACTCCAGAAGCAGAAAGAACTTCTTGGTGAGGAGCGTCCAGACACTCTATGGACAAAGGCAAACCTGGCTGAGGCGTACGAGAGACTGGGGCGATTCAATGATGCAATTTCACTCCAGGTGTTTGTGCTTGAGAAGCGGAAGGAGCGTCTTGGTGAGGAACATCCGGATACCCTCTGGGCAATGGGAGACCTGGCCGATACACACAGAAGCCTTGGGAAGTTCAATGATGCAGCACTGCTTGAGACCTTTGTACTTGAACAGCGAGAAGCTCCATGGTGAGGATCATCCAGACACTTTGTGGGCAATGGCCAGCCTTGCCAGGACATATAGGAGCCTTGGACAATTTAATGATGCAGCTTCACTTCAGACCTTTGTACTTGAGGGGCGCAAGATGCCTCTTGGTGAAGAGCATCCGGACACCCTGGGGGCAATGGGCGACCTGGCCCTGAGCTACATAGACCTCGGGCGGTTCAATGATGCAGCTCAGCCTCAGACATTTGTACTTGAGAAGCGGAAGAAGCTTTATGGCGAGGACCATCCAGACACTCTGGTAGCAATGGCAAACATTGCTGGGACACACAGGAGCCTTGGGCAGTTCAATGATGCAGTACAGCTTGAGAGCTTTGTCCTGGAGAAGCAAAAAAATACTCCATGGTGAAGAGCATCCTGAAACGCTGCGGGCCATGGCAAATCTGGCAGAAACATATAAGGCAATGGCAAAATTGGCTGAGGCGGAGACTATGGAAATTTTTGTCTTGCACACACAGAAGAAGCTCCTGGGTGAAGAGCATTATCTTACCCTAATTGCTGGGGGACGTCTTGCTTCAACATTCACCAAATTGGGCAGGTTCACAGAGGCTGCATCACTTGAGTGTATTGTCCTGGAAAAGCAGAAACAACTTCTGGGAGAAGACCATCCATGCACAATCAGTACAATGAAGAATCTGATTGAAACATATGAGGGACTGGGGAAGGTTGAAGAAGTTGATGTACTGAACATTCAGCTTAAGCAAGCACAGGGAAACCGGGATCAATAATGTGAGTCTGAGGTCAACCATCTGTTTATACCCATGATTCAACTGGAGTATTTTTCAGGTGTTTTGAAAGTTTTGGATAATCACATCGGATGAATTTGGCTAGGTACATAGTTGTGCATACATAGCTCTCATCAATGTTTGAATGTTTTGCTTGGCGGCTTTTTTGCCTTTTTGAGCTTGTCCACAAGGCCACAAGTTTGAACGGAGACCAGGAACCTATTTTTTCTTCTTGTTTCCGGGAAAATGCGAAGGGGATTCACGAGAGGACTCGAATTGCCTCCAAATCAGTCTCAGTTCATTTTTATCCTGCGAACGCTGATGATATGCAAATAAGTAGTACAGTAAGAGGTGCTAGCCAGAATCACAGCAAACGCGTAACGACAAGCCGGGCGCCATTCTCCCCCGTAGCCATCATGGGCTCCAACACGGTAGCACCGAACATGCGGAAAGAGTCCCCTTCCGGAAGTTGAAACGAAAATTTAGCGACCAGTTCAGAGATGATGACCTGCATTTCCAGGATTCTGGCGCAGTGTCGGTGTTTGTTCATGAGACGTGTATGTAGGAGACTCACGCGAAGCGCCAACTGCATATGGGTTGGATAAACACGGAAAACACAGCGTCGAAAACTCACCCGAGACAAGTGCGTGGACCACCAAAGAACGTCAACCTTCAGTGCCATGAGGGGACGGCAATTTCGTAAAGAAAAGCAACTCACAGATTGGCATACGGCCCAACGGCATCCCCTTGGTAGCTGGTCCCTTCGATCCACCGAGAGGGCTTGAATTCCTCTGCGTCTTCGCCCCATAACAGCTCTGCCCTGCACGCGCCGTCAACACACAATACAGAACAAGAAAGGAACACTGTGAACCGTTGATACGACGCGATCGCCAAACTGACAATCTGGCCCTTGCGGATAGGAATTTGACCAAGCGGTGCGCCGGTAGACGAAGTAACCTTGTCCGAGACGGGGAGAACCGTATCCTCTATCACAATGCGTTCTTCGAGGGGGACGATGGGATAGAGGCGGAGAACTTCCTTGATAAATGCATTCAAGAGGGGCATATTATTGTATGCAACTTGATCACCACGGCTGGCGTGAACTTCCTTCTGCAGACTGTCTTGTAACTCCGGATTCCGGGCGAGTTCGAGTAGAGCGAAAGCAAGCGTTTTCGCGGTAGTTTCCTGCCCAGCAATCGCCAGGAGAGATGCATGTGCTGCCAGTTCCTCCGCATCCATTGTCTTCTCCCACTGATCTGACGCGACTAGACACGTCTTCAGCGAAGTCAACAACAGAGAAGCCAACTGACCAATGCGGCTGAACGCATCATTACCGAGCTCGAGTCCTTGGTGTACTGCTCGCAGTTTCTCCTGAACGATCCGGGTGCCAATCTGCATCCCCAGATCCCGCCCTCTCCGCAACTCATTGAAAATAGGGGTCGGAAGCAGAGACACAATGCTCCAGAACCACCCAGGCAGACGCGTCCCGAGAGCCTTCATCAAGAGAGACGCCGTATCACTCTTGGTCGCCAGGCCGCTGTGAATCACGGTCAAGATCTCATTTGTAAACAAATGAAAAGCTACTGACACCACGCGTGAGCATATTTGAACGAATTCATCGCCCAATTCCTGTGTGCTGCAGCCGATAACGGCTAGAAGCCGAGTAGGTGTACGGGAAATAGAGGACTACTGGAAGGTACCTTCACTGATCGCGCTCAGAGTGGCGATGGTAAGTAATGGGCAGACATCAATTGAATCAGTCGAGGAACTAAGTTCCAACTCTTTCGTTAGCTTGGGCAAGGATGCGAGGATGAGACCGATATTAATTCACAGAGACACGACTACGCACCTGTTCCGCAGCACTTTCCATTGCAGACTGATACTGACGGACCCCAGCAGCAGAGAAGCTCGAGCTGAAAGCTGCACGAAGTCGGCGGTAATTCCCATCTTCATCTTCTTCAGTCTACACAGACATTCTAGATCTCGAGTGGCAAACACACCTCTCACGATCAAAAGACTCCTCTTGCTGTATATCAACTTGTGGAGGTTGTTCAACAGCGGAGAATGATCGAACTTGTTGCTGTTGACGATGGATTGTAGGGCTACCGGATCGGATACTATCAGGCGGTCCTCCTGCAACAAATTTGGAGAAATGAGTGGTCCAGTTGCTCGAACAGTCGAAGAGAGACTCACCCCGAAACACCCTTTGACACGATACAAAGGACCATACAGCTTCTGCCACGTGAACTCATAGTCTCCGTACTGGTACGGGGCCAGCAGCTGCAGCAGATTGCCTACGACCTGACAATGAGCTGCAGCCTCATCGCTGTCCGAAAAACAGACGCTGACCGAAGATCCACGACGGGGAGGGGGGACCTGGGATACTTCGCAGGCCGATACCGGTGTTCCCTCCACGCAGGAGCAGGAAAGCGACGAGAGCTGCTATTGAAGCGGTGACGTAACCCAGCTGCAGACTGTCCATGGCGGTAAGAAGAGGGTTTAATTTGGTGTGATCTGATATTCAGCTCACCTTATAAACGGCGCCCAATGACACCGGCGCCGTTCCGAGGAAGACGTGTGAAGTGAAGAGCGGCGCCGTGAGTCCCGTGAGTCCGCCTTTGAGCGTCCGTCGGCCAACTGAAAGATCACGAGTCCGGGCCAACTTCTCGAGGATGTCAAATCAAGAGACAGTCGACACTCGTATTGTGGTCAGAGCCAAGGAGTAGCAGCAAATCCAACATGAAAGTCGGAAGCAAGGAGTAAATGATGGGACATCAATCAATTGATCAATCAAACACCAAACATAACATCCGCGATGATGGTCCGTGCCTCTCTACAAGATCCGAATATGCCAACAAAATCCGATTCGACACTCATCTAAGTATGCTAAAATGCCCTGCATTTGCGAACCCCAAACAGAGAGAAAGTGGATCAGTGATGAGAAATTCGGGATTGAAGGTTCGAAATCTCCCTCTGGATCGCAGCCAGTTCTGTAAACAATTAGAATGAGGGAATCAAAAAACCTGGAGGTAGGGCAAACTCACCCTCTTCAGATCGTCGAACTTGTTCAACTGCATGCAAATCAAATCAGCAAGTTGGAATCTGCCATAGACACGATATTACGCACTGGCACTCTGCGTATCCTGCCGAGTGATCTGCGCTTTCCTCTGCAGTGCACTCGTCGCTGATATAATCGATCAGTATGAGGGAGTCTGCGACTGAGGAAACGCTCTCACTTGCTCGAATTTCCTGCAATTCCGCCGACGAGCGTTGTTCTGCCGCTGCCAGCGCTGAATTTCGAGCTCATTCCACAAAATTTTGAATCGGAAGACAGAACTACTCACCGGCTACAAGTTCCTGCTCGCGTTTTTGGTACAAATACGACACTGTTCGTTGGTTGAGTAGGAGATCATGCCGATAGCACCACGAGGCGACGTACTGCCGATGGCTTCCTTCTCCTTCTTCTTCACTAGAAACTCGCGCTGTCAGTAGAAGGTCATGATCTTGGAAGATGGGACGCACCAGAAGCAAGCTCTCGGGCTTTGAGTCTCAGTTCTGAAACCAAAAGGTTGAGGATTATCTTTCACAGAGCGCACCTTGAAACCTCGACCCACCTTGTTTGGATTTCTGCTCCGCTTTCAGCGCTCTCTGCATCCCATCCAGTGCCTGGTTGCACCGTTCCTCGTAGGAAACTGGACCCGGAAGCGCCGTCTGTGGCGGGCCAAAAACATCTGGCGGGTGTTGACCTCCATGGCTGGCATAGGAAGGCCGAGTGGGACCGTCGAGTGGCAGCGTGGCTGCAGGAATCGGATATCGTCCCGTCGGACGAGAAGCACCGCCAGCATCCGGATGCTGTGGCGCCGGGCCCCCCATTCTACGCTCTCTCCTAGGTTTACTCGACTGCTCACCCTCCAGCATCCAGTGCAGGATCTGCGAAATGAGAGCAGCGACGTCCGGAATCACGCCGGGCACAAGTGGGGCGATGTTCCTGCGGGTCATCTACAAGCGCCAGTTCAATTTCATTCTTCTTTTTGCAGCAGTGGAACTTCAGCGCACCTCATTTCGGCTGGCACACACCGCGTCCTTGGAAGTCCACGACACACTCCCCGGATCAGCCCACAAGAACAAATCCGACGTCTCCGGGTTTCGCGCCCAAGGATGAGCGACGAGGTACCTGTGCAGCGGCGCTCTGTCGACCAGAACGGCGAGCCACCTTCTCCATTGGCGCGCCCCGGCGTTCCCAGCGCGATCACACCAATACAAGGCGTGCATCCGCGAATTGAGGTCGATGTAGACGTCGCCTACGGTTCCGAAATCAGGCGAAGGTGGGCCCATCCCGCGGAATTCGGTGTAATGGACGGTGCACGATGTGCGGGAGGTATCGGTGAATGGGTATGGGTGCCCCGGGGCGAGGGTCGACGCGTGGGTTGGGAATGAGCGTTGGAAGGAGTGCATGAGAGGATTCAATACTTTTTTGTTTCCAGAACTAGGACCGTGGCTTTGGGTTTTTATGTATTCATCCCGCATCCCGGATAATTTTCCATTCTGCAGTCCAAGGACCAAATGTTGCTTTACGGCCTTGCAACCGTTTCTGTATACTAGGCTCACCCAATTGACACTCAAGTGCTTGACGTCATGTTACAGACGTAGGCAATTCAAAATGCATGTAAAAAGTTGGAGATCAGCAGTAATACGACGGATAATGATCAACTCAACTCCCGACCGCGGTCAGTTCGTGCGGCATTTGACATGTTCAAGAACCACCCGGGGTAGCGACTTCAAGCTGGATTGAGTACCCAATGTGCGCGGCCTGTCGATCGTACACTCGGGCGGTGTCTCCGAGGAAGCCGATCGACGCGAGGTTGGCTGGAGTTCCACCTCGGTGTTGGGAGAAGCGGATTCCGCATCGCTGAGAAATCCACACCTGATCAACCTTTCAGCATGGAAAACACGCGGACGGGAGGAAATCTATAGAAATGATCGGAATGCGGGACAGCTTTGAAAAAAAAAAAAGTCCCCTTGCAGAGTCTCAGAAGGTGTGTGCGGTGTTGCATATACTTGCGGCAAGAGGCGCTTTGCGTGAGAGACATTCACGAGAAAAAAAGACAACAGGGACCTACAGTCTGTAGTCAACATCTCGGCAGTTGTTCCGCGGATGCATAGGGTCACAGCTTCGTCGCAATCCTCGAGCAGCTGGCAATCGAGCAGCTGGCAATACTCAAGCAGCTGGCAGTCCTCGAGCAGCTGTAGATGGTCGTACGAGCTAATGGTACACCTGACATTACGGGTGAGCGACATGACAGCCTAATAAAAGGTCTTACATATTCGAGCCCATTGACAGACTTTTGATATGTTGAATGTCCTGCAAGCCGCGTTCCAAATTTGCCTCGGGAAGACGGAGTGAGTTGAGATCAATCAAGCAGGATACTTCTTTTGGTCCGTAGATCCACGAAAATGGGCCGCAAATTCTAAAAGCAGACAAAAGTTCATCTGGAACTTTCAATGCGGCACATGCATGTCCTAGAAAACGGATCAGAGACACCGCGCGCACGGCCCCATACTACGATCTTCCAAGGTGATTGAGCCCCCAGTCCCGTTGAGCGCCTGTGGGCTGTTCGGAGTGTCAATATCCCAGTTCAGTGCATGACAGCTGTTCTGAGAGTATGGCACGTCTTGTGCTATGGCAGTTACAGCCAGACGACCAGTCGACAACGAATGAAAAAGTAGAGTGGCGAAGAATGATGATCAGATGCAACACAGCCTTCACTCGGCACTTCGGCGGGATCAACCTTCGACCTTTTTGGAGCGTGGGGGAGGGAACATGTAGACGCCTGAATGGGGGTCCATAGTCCGTATTACAGCTGACCATACAAGTATGTGGTGGTCAATGCAGGCGCAGCACTCACTGAAACAAAAGAGACGTCGAGCTCATGATTATCGTTGTGGGACAGACTGAATCTGAGCTAGTCCTATTTTTCGTCAATTGCAATTTGATTGCAACCAAAAGTAGCGATATTTTAACATCGACGCTGCATATGCAGATATGCAAAAGAGAACTCGGGTCACGCACAAGCATACCGATGCGGGGAATCGAACCCCGCCCCCGCGCAACCGCGTCAAAGTCAAACGAGCGCAATGAGAGGCGGATATGTTACCAATACACCACATCGGAATTAAGTGCTAAGTGACACGCGATATAACAGGCGAGGGAGCCCGACATACTGGAGTTCTCAAGGTAAATTATCCGTTCTTTAACGAAATGGCTCTCGATTCTTTGTCCAGACTGCTTTTATGGGCCATTGCTAGCGCATGGCAATCCGAGTCTGGGGGTGTGGAGACGATAGGGGAGGCCCCAGGTAT
>JARKIF010000237.1:0-45511 GCA_029378245.1 Roridomyces roridus | reverse complement strand
CCCGCGCACTCTGATTTTTGGCTACGCGCGCCCGATGCCAGAATATCTTCTCGATCTCGGCGTCGGAACCCGAGTGAGGTATAAAGGATGGAGGACCACATTGAAATATCCAATGCATAGATACCAATACGAGTCATTGAGTGCCTTGCTTGCCGTCAGCACGGGTCGCAAGTTGAGAGCCGAATACATCATCCTGCGCCGTCCCCATCAGAGCTGGACAGAAGAAATGGGGACACTCACGTTGGCAGCTCCAAGCTCCCATTACAGGTCCTAGCCCAAGCGATGTTGCAAATGGCGAACATGGCACTTGAGATCGACGTTGACTGAGCTTTACATTTCTTGAGTATCTGTTTGGTACGCTCAGGATCGATGGAGATGGTGGGCACGACAGTCTTCCTGGGATGCCCAGAACGGCGAGGAAAAGATTGACCACCCTTGAAAATACGTCAAACGCTGCTCGGCGGCAAAGACACCACTCACAATCAACTTTTCCTGGCTCTTTGCATAGTCAACTCGCGAAACAGCACGGCAGAACCTCCCAGGGGACATGGGCGGGAGCCGTTCCTCCAAAGAGGCAGGGAGGGAAACCTATGATCGTCTTCAAGGCTGGACAAAAATAGGGGGAAAACCCCTACGCTATCGTGTTTGTTTCCGCCCCATCGGCCGTACCATTCCTCGGTCAGCATCGATTCGAGATCTTCGTCAGCCCTCCCGCTCGCCAAGAGGGAGAAGAAATCATTGGCAAATTGGTGGAGAGCCATTCCATCGCCTGCATGGATTGAGTAACACAACTCGTTGCGAATGAAATGAAAAACCTAGGAAATGAGTTGCACACAGAAGGAAACGAATTCTTGCTCTTCAACCTGCGAAATTATCAAGTAGGAAAGTCGCTCGTTGCGAGCGTCTGGGCCGTTGAGATACGTGTCGATCAGGTCTCTGACGAATGTGTAGACAATAATGCAACGAGTAGAACCAAAACTAACCATCCTTGGTCTGTGACCGGTATTCGAGGCTGGCATCTGCCGACTCCAAAGCTTCGAGCACTGACTCGGGGGGTCATGTACCTAAGATTTCAAATGAATGAAGGTGAGATGACAATGTTGATAAAACTTACACGAATCGTATGTCTTTGTAGCTGTGCATCTCCACTCTGGAGGCAAGGAGCGGATGCTTCAACGAAGTATAGCCCACACCAAAGAGACGCGGTTGCGCCTCATGATCTCGGGTGGCGCACGAAATCCCAAGTGCAGGTACCTAGAGCCGAGGTCAGTATACACGACCGAGCCAGGAAGAGAAACACACATGTCGTTTACACCACTCTCGCGCGACGGCAAGAAATAGGAAACTTCTGTGTCGCCGAGAGGACGCTCGAGAGACCGAGCAACAGTTTCGATCAGGGTATCATCGGAAAGAGCGCGAATCGACTCGTTTGAGGACTGGGGCCATCGTTCAAAGGAAGACGAATATGGGAAGTACTTGAGGAGCCACGAGACAAAGGGAGGTGAAGAATATTCAATGTTCAAGAAAACAGCTGTATTTAACCCTCCTCGCGGTACGGACCTGGACCCCAGGGGATAGAGAGGCAAGACTGTACCTCGATATGTTCAAGCGCAGCCATGTGGGGTACAGAATAATCCGAGACGATGACATGGCGGAGAGAATGGTGTAAAGTTTTAGACTTCCGCTTTTGGAAGTTTCGGCCACAAATCTGGTATACAGCGTGCTTCACATCTCGGCGCCTCTCTATACCAGCGAATATATCATTTATGTAGCCCGGCACCGGGTTCGGTATCTCAACTATCATTCTTTCTCTTCTTCTGTCTGCCAACAATCTCCGTCTCCTCCTCCACCTTGTCGCCTCCTCTCATTTCAACGTCAGTGGCTTGACGCGGAGCTGCCTCTGCAGATTTGATCCAGGTGTAGTACCTGCCAAGGTCGATGAACATATCACAGTATCGGGAGAACTTGGCTTACATGGTTCCCCCGAGGATAACAAGTATAGAGCCCGCTCGGTTTCTGTGTTATGGCCGTCAAATCAACGACTTTAACGTGTCGGTGAGCCGGACATACGTTGTCATCAAGTCTCCGAAATAGCTTACTCCGATAAGTGTCTGCAACACCGAGCGTGCGGCCTTTCGAAAAGAACGGAGAATTAGTCAAATTATCTCAGAACCGACATTGCACCTACACTGGAAAACATATGGGTTATTGGGCTGGTGACACGGATGCTCAGTAATCCGGCTGAACATTCGATCAGTAATGCAGACATCTTTGCGGCATTTGCATACCGATGCATAGCAAAAATCCAAAGACGCCGGTAACAACAGAGCCCCATAGGAAAACGGTCCCGTCCCAGTTCGGATCGGTCACCCTGTCGTACAAGACAGAATATTCGCCGCCGAAGATGACGAACGGGAGCAAGAGCACTGCGGAACCTGCGTTCGTCCACCAGGCGAGTTGTACGGTCGAGTTGTTGCAGTAAGGAAGAGACATTTTGATCAGGACTGCATGGACCGCGATAAAGAGTGAGGATAGAACGCCGTATGCCAGAGACCAGAGCGAAGGAGCAGCTGCCAAGGGCACGTCCGAGGAAGGAACGACGCCCAAGAAAAAGCCAGCTGCGACAGCCCCAGCAGCCAGAACGACTCTGGCAGTCGGATAGGAGTGGGTATGGAATGAGGAAACAAGGATCGTCAGAGGAAGATTAAGACCTCTGACTACCTGGAAGAAGCTCGCATCGACTCCTCTCAGACACAGAATGTGAATGCGAGTCTACCATGGCCGTCAGAGAGTATTCTTCACAAATAAATGGAGGAGGACCCTGCGATGTTCACTGAAACTACTGGTAGCAGCTTTTTCGCGACTTCCAGTTCGAGTTTAGGTATTTCGATGGATTTCTTGGCGACAAGTGCGGCAAGGTGAAGCAGGATCACGGCGATGACGAGCTGGAGGAAAAGAAAGACGAGGGGCAAGTCCGGCGCGTTGTTCAGCACGGCTTTGTTGCTGCAGAAAAGTTAGAATCGAACGCGCACAAGGGAAAGAACGTACACAAAAACCATCTAAGGCACGCATCGTTTAAAGTCGTCTTTTGGAACTGTAGGGGACATACAACCAGGGCCGCGGACATGTAAAATGCCACAACTGCAGCGACTTGGAGAGCATTTGGATTGAACATGGTAAGCACAGTTTCCGAGAGCCAAGACGAAGAATAAATAGGCAAAACGACATTCACGGTGTCAGTCGGGCAATGAGTGGCTTTCGAGGTAGCATGGATTTGGCAGGCGTCAATTGCCGCGATGAGGACAGTTTTAGAGCGGGCTAGATGCAGTACGTTGGTCGGCAGCGTTGCTGTGGTGGTTTGAAGCAAGAACCACTCGTGCCGCTTTCTGCCGAATGCGCCCCTAATTTCCTCCGCGCTCGACATGGTCCTCGTGCCTGTCTACCTCCACTGACACTGTTCATTCTGCACGCGTCGACCCCCGTTTTCTCCGCGCCGTTCCTGCCGATGTCATCTCAGTTCCCCGGATGCCTCTCTTCTAGCCAATCATATGCCCTGTTGATGTTCCTGTCCATGTCCACTCTTTAGCCCTGCCCTGGCCTCACTCACCCTCGTTCATGGACCTCAAACCCAACCCGTACTCAGGTCACTTCAAAGCCATTGGTCTCAAGACTCTCTTGTCCAAAAGGCGCTTCATCTTCGTCGCCTGTGCTTCCTTGCTTCTGCTGTCCATCACATGTTTCTCCACTTTTCTTCGTTACACCGAGTCTCCGACGCCGCCACCACCACTCGTTACAGAGACCCCCGAGGTCGTCGAATCGGTTGAAAAGCCGACCGAGGTTCCAGTGGACCCGTATGGTCCTAAGACAGTGCTGAAGGGAGATCCCACGGTGTCGTTTAGAGGCAAGTCGCGTGTTCTATTCAAGATGCGGCCTGCCTAACTTTTGTAGACAACCTGCTTCCGAATGTTAACTATGTATGCAATCCTTCATTCCAGCGCTACCCAATGACTGAATCGGGCCAAGATTACGTCTTGGGTGTCTGCGGGCTGGAGTGAGTACACTTGAATTTCTTGATGCATTTTCTCTGAACCTTTGATCTGCAGCGAACGACGTTATGACCTATATGAACCTCATTTACTTGGGCCTGATTACGGATCGTGTTCCAGTTTTGCCGGAATTCATTCCATCCCACATTGGGGGCCATGTTCCGCCCATTCCCTTCGGAGAAGTCTTTGACGTTCCTCGTAAGGACCCCTCAAGAAGTCGGAATCGAGGCTTACTGTCTCTAGGTCTGCGAACAGAACTTCAAAAGCCGGTACTGGAATGGTGGGAGGTCAAGGTGCGCTGATTTAATTCTCGTCCGTTCAATGCTTAGTGTTTTCAGCAACACGGTAGCGGCCAATTTGATGATCTGGGTGAGTCGAGCTTGAAATGAGGGGAATATGTTTACACGAAACTAGGCTGTTGGAATATATGGCAATCTGTGCAGTACCGGGAACCATACCCTCGTCCAAGTCGTATACCAACGATCTGAAGCTCGGTATGTGCCCCCAGCAACTCGACTGCTGTGGTTACAATTTCTCAGATATCTCGTACACGCAAGCTCCGACATGGGTCAAGGTATGCAACTTTCCAAATCCTTGGCCACCAATTCACCTTGAAAAGTTGATCCCGGACTATGAGCATGACCAGCATTCCCTCTTCTCCTCTCTTGCCACTCTGGCCTTTCCAACAATGCGTGAAAAGAGTCTAGTTCCGCCCTTGCCTTCTCCGCAACACAACGTCTCTCTGCCGCCCGATGAACACATGGTATGTCTTATATCTTGCAAATGTCTCGCCGTTGTGGCTACCCCGCGTGCAGTTGTGCTATGATTATCTCTACTACGTCTGTTCCCACCAGCCATTCGAGCTGGAATACGACTACAGGTCCGTCTCTGTTACTCTAGTCATATCGCCATTCTAACAAACCACCTCCAGTCCCGCTTGGCGATACGTTGGCCAGTTCATGCACTTCACGCCCAAATTAGAGCAGTTGGCGGATGAATATGTCCGGCGAGCCTTCGGCCTTCCTTCAGACGCCCCGGTACCTGCGGTGCGTCATAACACCATTCCTCTCCACCTCCTCTAATTCTTCCGGTAGTTCATATCCGTCCACATTAGACATTAGTATGTGCCTTGATTCTGTCTGCCGCATTATTCACGGATTCTTTTCTCAGTGATTTTGAAACGTGGTGCGGAGAGGTTCCTATATACGACTGCTTTGCGCCTCTTCCCGTCATCAACCGTCGCGTGCAAGAGGCCCGAGATGAAATCTACACGCGAACTGGCCACGTTATCAAGCATGTTATGGTGACCTCGGACGAGAGGAACGCGACTTGGTGGCAGGAGGTTGCTCAACTCGGGTGGTTTACCCCTGATCATTCGTCCACGAAGGACACCTATGGAGATTGGTGTGTGCTGTTGCATCCGTTTCTCACTTGTTGTTCATCACATCCCAGGTATCCTGTTTTGATCGACGCAGTGATTCAGTCGCAAGGCGTCGGTTTTGTGGGTACGGATCGATCCACTATGAGCATCATTGCGGCAAAAAGGACGGAGAGCTGGCAAGCTGGTCCAACGCGTCTGGTCCTATGGGGTGAACCAGGGGCAGATGACCACTAAAAATTTTCGGGACTTTGAATGGATTTTTCGGATATTGTATGTACGAGGCTATTTACATGTAGGCATCTCCAGGATGATGTTTACTATACATTCTCTGTAACGAGGAATGTCCGTTTCCGGAGCTTCTTGCGCTTTGAGAGGCGCTTGAGCCCGTGCTCCCTCAGGGCGCCGACTACCGACAGTGCAGAAGGGAGGACGACTATGAGAGCCAATATCTGGCCGAAACCCATTTGCTCCGCCGAGTCGTACGCGCCGTTGTTGTACAACAGCAATAGCTCACTCGATGCCACAAAATAGATGAACACGAGCATTTGACATATCATTATTCCTGTGGAACATTTATTTATTCAATGAAGCCACAAATTAGACAAACGGAGGACACACCAATTAGCATCGGATCCACTTCATAAGACCATCTTCTCCGTCTAGGACGCCGTTTGTGCGTCTGTTCCTTGGGAGAATGTGGCAGTGGCGGAGACGCGAGTTGCCACGGTGTCGGGTCGAAGGCGAGCGTAGCCGAGCGGGTAGGCAGATGGACGGTCGGCACTGAGGTGGACGTAGACATCACTTTGTGAACCGGAGAAAGCGGTAGCACGGGTTCTTTGATCGTCTCTTTCCGAGTCCTGCGGTAGGACCGTAATTCGTGGAGCGTTAGTAAGATGTAGGAGACTGTCAGGATGACAGAGGCTGTCAATCCGACGATCTGGATGAGATTCAGAAGTTAGATAGAACAGAATCATTGTGTTGTAGATGGACGGAGGCACAGCGTACCTTGCCGGCACCCAGGGCCGGAAGCTTGATAGCAAAGACCATGTAGTTGATAAGATGCGAGCACTGGGGTAGGCTTCCGAAGGTGTCACTCGTAGACCTGTTTATCTCCTCAGTTGGCCGCTGCAGGGTTTTTTCTGATTCTTGCGCGCACGCCGCACCACATGTATATGGTCAGGGCCATGGAGACAATCGTTTGGACCATGGCACCGAATTTGACGTTGTAGTCTGCGCCGATTCGAAGATTGGGCTCTTTATGGCTGGCTGCTTTCTGCCGGCTGAAGGCCAAGTCAGTGATTATACATGGAGGGGACTCAGGAACGGGCTTCACCTATAGCTAGCAAGGGCGACAAAGGTCCCGAAATTGGCCAGCCTGTTGAGGCGTCGTCAAAACGCCAAATGCGCCAATATGGCGGACTGACCAGACCAAATTTGACACTTGCAGGCCTTGGAATAGCGTGAGTTGACCGTTGGATTGCTCAACGATGGCGGATATTGTGAGGCCACCGCTGGTTGCAATGAATGTCCATAATGCGATTGGGGCGCTGCAAGTAGTTGACGCAGGTTTCTCAACTTTCATGATCCACTAACTCTGGCCATGAGCGATCGACTAGTATGACTACGGAGGAATGATTGGAGGCAGTCAAGTGAAGATGAGTGACAGAACCGACCGAGGAAGAATGTCTGGAGGTAGAAGCTGACTCTGAGAACCCAACATTAACATTAGCAGAGACGGTTGAGTACTACCCACCTCACGCCTATGCCAGCAATGTCCGGGTTCGTCTCTGCATACCTTAGACAGTCCATGGCAGAGGCCAAGGTATCATCTTGTGAGCGCCTCGCACGGCGCTCAAGTTCGGCCCGCCACAGCTTTTGGTAACCATCTTTCCATTCTGGGAGGCACTGATGAGAAGGGATTATACTTTATTTTTCTAAAATATTTTGTCTAGTACTTGCGGAACCGCGCTACGCATCCTGACAAGATTGTACATTGCAGCGTGAGTCGGCATCTGGACGCCGTACGTTTTGCCGAGCCTGGCCAAGTACCCGTTCAGATAGTCAACCTCGGTCCTCCGTCCATGACGAACGGCAGCGAGCATAGTGGATATGGTCATGGGCGAGCTTTGGGCCGCGTTCAAGCACTCCCGCGTCAGGCTCTCTGTTTCTAGCACGCGGGGCAATCTCGCGAGACCCAGGAGACTTGTGCTCTGCCCCTCGTTATCCGCCAACCAGGCCTCCGCCTCGTCGCGAATTTGAGCGCGGTACACGTCCGACGTTTCCTGGCATAACTTTGCCGCCAGACGCATCGCGTGTGGCGTGGAGAAAACATCTCCGTTTCGACACCCCATAATGGCGGTAAGCGGGTGGATGACGGATTTGACAGCCACTTGGCGGCGGAGAGCCAGCTGAACGTGGGCCATGGATTTCCAGCGCGCGTTGAGAGGTTCTGCGAGGAGCAAAGCGGCAACAGTATTTCGCAGACTCCGGTAGCGGTGGAAGAGATGATCGCCTTCTGGGACGGCAATGTCGGACAGACGAGGACGGCGTTCCGACGCGTGGACGGTCTGGTCGAGGAGACCCGACTCGAAGTTGCGGCCGTTCGGATCGGGCGCGATGGAAAACTCGATGTCTCCGACGGCAGACTGCAGCAGCGTGGGTCGGCCTGCATACAAGGCTGATGGAGATGGAAACAAGGTCGCGTGAGTGGAGGTGGCAAAAATGAAATGGGGGCGCTCATGTGCATTTCGGAACAAGTTTTGGCACAACTGCTCGTACACGCCCAGCCCATTCTGAACGAGAACGATGGTGGAATTCGGGGAAAGACGGGGCAGGAGTCTGCGGATGGCATGAAGGGTGTTGTTCGGTCTTGTGGTGACGAGCAGAGACTCGATTGGGCCCTGCGAGACCGCTTGGGGCGTTGCAGGTGGCTCGAAGGTCTCGTAGACGAAACCCGAGGAACTGGAGAGTGCCCCGGCAGTTTCGACGTGGAGGGCATTGGGTGCACGACGGAGAACGCTCGCTTTGCTGTAGAGCAGTGTGATGGAATGGGATGGCGAGATGGCTCTGCGGAGGTGGTGGGCGATGAGAGAACCAAGGGGGCCTAAGACGCGTCAAGTTGGCCACAAAGTACTCAAAAAGACGCGCACCGAGACCGAGCACATGGAATTGCATTCAATCTTCATGCGAGTATGCTTTTTTGCTGGGAAAATGTGGTGCTCAGACGGATAGAATGAGACGAGCCAACGACTGCATGGAGAGAACTGAGTGATGCTTGCAAAAATCGAGACCGGATCAGGCCAGTCAAAGCGTCCGACTCAAGACAACTGCGCTGGTGCCGCCGCAGTTCTTGCTGCGCTGGCCACGCAATCCGGCATCGTGGACGACTTGGTGTGCTGGACGGGACTTGGTGCAAAGTACTAGTTGGTCGTCGTCCGGAATGGCCTCGAAACAGCTATTATTCCATGTCTCGGCCCCTAACAGCTCTCCAACTCATCTGCAGAATGATACACGAAAGAGCCTGGAAGAATCTAAAGCGCAGTGTGAAATGGTCCGTGCTCTGCCGCAGCACGCAGCGCTATAGATAAATAGAGACCCGATCACTTCTCGGCTTTATCCACCCACCACCCATGTCTTCTTCGAAATCTACTACCAGGTTCAAATTGAAGCGCGACTCACTCACTCGTCGCGTCACCTTCGACGAGCGCCCTTCCTGGGCCCTTTTGGCAGCCAAGATATCGGAATTATTTGCCATTGCCCCGGAACAGATCGCTGTGGCGTACATCGACGCCGATGCCGACGAAGTGACCCTCAGTTCGTCTGCAGAACTGAACGAATACTACAAGGAGGTCCCCGCAGGCGAGGAAATCAAGTTCTTTGTCCGCGACCTCTCGTCTCGCACCGACAAGTCCCTTCCCGAGACACCGCGTTCCGCCTTCAGGAACACCTTTGGGGTCAACATCGATGAATTTGAAATCGAGGACGACTGGCAGCCCCTCCCACCCATGGGGGGCGGCATATACGTCCCTGTTGGCGGCAGCACTCATGCGTTTATCCAGGTTGTGGAGTCGGACGTCAATGACGATGTGGAGAGCAATCATTCGACTGCGGATTTCGGGACAACTGTCGACAAAGGCAAAGGCAAGGCCGTCGATCCTTCCCCAGTCCCGTCCGTCGCCGACAAACTGGTCGATGACGAGGCGAGCTTGGACGAGCCTACAGTGCACGAGACTGCTCCTCTGGTGGAGACTGTCGATGTCGATGACCCCCCTCTTCCCACAATCGAGCCGGCAACCGCTCCCCAGCCATCCATCGCCAACGATGTCGCCACTCTTCTCACCACCTTGACAAACGTCATGTCCTCTCACCCCGAGCTTTCTGAAGGACTGCGCAACATCGTTCAGAATGCCACCAATGGTACCTATTGGAATGTGCACCGCGTCGCAGTGTCTCAGGCTGCTGGAGAATTCATGCAGGCCACGGGCGACGCTGCCGAGGACCTTCGTCGCAGTGGAGAGGACGAGGCTGGTCGCAGGGTCGCAGAGGCCCTCACCGGAATGCTGCGTACTTTCTCGCAAGTTCTAGGCCCAGGGGAGACCACCGCGGCAGATGAGCCTGTGCGCACGAGCACTCCTACCGCGGATCCGTCGCCATTCTGGCAAGGCCCTCGTCGTGATCCAGGGGGCCATCACGGTGGTCACTGGGGCCGGCCTGTTCCGCCGCCACCGCCACCACCTCCATTCCCCGCCTTTGCGTCTGTGCCTCCCAGCTTCTGGCCTCGCTTCGGCCCTCCTCCTCCGCCCGGCCCGCCTCCCCGCGTGCCGCCTCCTCCCCATGTGCCGCCTCCTCCGGTCCCACCCGCGCCTGAGGCTGCCTCAAAGCCCACCGCCCAGGATCTGAAGGCTCGGGTCGATGCCGCCAAGTTGCTATACAAGGCAGAAAAGGAACGGTATCGCGCCGAGTGCGAGGAGCGCAAAAAGGCAAGAGATGCTCGAGCGGCGGCCGAAGCGTGCGTACACACATCTAATCCATTCTCCAACTAACAGTTTCACAGTGCTCGGATGGCCGCTGCTGCGGCCGACGTTGCAGTAGAGGAAAAGCCGGAGGAACCACCTGCTCCTCCTGCTCCCAAGCCGGTAGCACACCTCGTCAGTGCTGGTAATCGCAAAGTGGGCTATCCTCAGCTGGAGATGTATTCTGTCCCGCACCGCCACAACACGTATCACGGCCATCCTTCTCGTCGGCATTACTCGCAGGACATGGCTCCCGAGAGCTCCACCGACCGCGCCGTGCACCGAATCACCAGACGTCTTGCTGCTGTTTGTACCTTTTTCTTTTCCTTTGCTCAACTTCTGATTGCGCTTTAGATGGGAATCACGGACAAGGCCCACCCGACTCTTCCTTCCAAGATCAAGGAGCAGTTGCCCGACGGTCCTCTCTCTGACGAAGCAGAGAACAACATCGTGTCGACATTGGTGGAAGAGCTTGTGTTTATCTCATCGCCAAAGCCTGTGGCCTCGGGCTCTGGTCTGCACAATGACGAAGTGCCGGGCGCGTGGCCCTGAAGGACTCTTTTTTCTTTCTGATGTACTAATGTAATTCATGTGTAAGTAGTCAATGTAGGGTAAGTATTGGACAAAGGAGTGTGACATTTTGTGAAGAGTGTAAAGGTCTGTGCCCGAAAGGGACACGGTAGCCTCATGGAAGAAATGGATGAATCCGATGTACTTGTAAAAAGGACCGCGACGCTAAAGATCCGAGTTTCAGCGTAGAGTCTTTGTTGCAAGTTTTCGGAAGTAAAGTAACAGGGGCGAAAGTCCGATTTTGCAATGGCCATTGCACACCGCGGGTATTGGCAGTCTCGCGTACGGGCAAGAGCAAAGAGTCTAGCCTGAACACGTCCATTGCAGCGGTGTTTTTGAGAGACTTTTTCTTTGAGCGGCCGGTGATGGATGCGTATATTTGCCAAATAAAGCCAGCTAGCGTCGACACAAAGCAAGGTTATCTCCCCGCAAAGCAAGGTTGTCTCCCGCTCGGGTCTCCTACGCCCAGACATACGATCAAGCGGTTACCCTGCGATTCCCGGCGTCGCATCTGTAGTCTTCTCTTCCTTTGTCGAGGAAAAACCAGTCCGCGCCGAACACCGATCGGCGTTGCTACTTGGGAGTGGACCGGAGGCCGTCTAGTCGCTTTATAGGACTGAAAGGAGCCGGGTCTTGACTGGCTTTAAATGGTGGCCAGTACGAAATCTTTACGTCTCTTGCTGAGCCATCTCCCGAATCCTGTGCTAGCGCCCCTGCCTTCTACACACAAAACGGATTCCAGGCATTTTTAGGTGCGTATCTGTCGTGGTTTGAAGAGGCTGGGACCAGAACTGACTGCTGTGGAAGGGCGTCTTTGGTAAAGTGCGTACACAAGCACCCACAAAGACGGCTTTGTTCGTTCGCGAGCCATTCTCCCGTTGCCCTTTTTTGAAACAACGACTCTCTATCCCGACAATCCCTTTGTCCTCGCTAAGGATTCTATAAATCCCCCCTCCCCGATTTCCAGCCCCCATATTATTCTCCCTCTCACACACGAAGTACTCCTCCCATATCTTCACTTTTCAGTATACTCACCCCGGATTCCGCCAGATGACCAACAATCAGCTCCTCTCCTTGCTTACCCCCGACGACCGCACCTTCATCTCCCGCGTCAACACCCTCCGCGACCCGGACGTCACGTCCATCTCCGACCATGACCATGACCACGAGAATGCCGAGCTGCCCACCGCAGAAAAGCTTGCCAAGTACTTTGGTGAACTCATCAGCAAGTGGGAACCTCGCGAGTTCAGTGTCGAGGAGGTTCAAATGGTGCGCTTGGAAGGACTCCGCTATCTCATTATTGCGCAACAGATTGAGGAGGTCCGACGAGGAATCCACCCTCGACAACTACCTCCCGAGGTTCAGGCTCAGCTCATTTTCGCAAAACAGAGCTACATGGTCCGATATTTCCGGACCTTCCGTATCAACGACCTCCCCACCGAAATTATCAGCAACATCCTGCGATTCGTCGTGTGGGATTCGATGAAGCGTCCCGTCGATGCCCGACTGCGTGTAACGTGGACCTGCAGGCGCTGGCGTGAAATTGCCATCGCCGATTCCACTTTATGGAACGCGGTCTGGTTCCGCGGGAGCAGATCCCGTATCGAGCGCGCCTGGACGTGGTTCGATCGTGCTCGGCAGGCACCCCTAGACGTTAGGATCGACGGTGATCCTGCTGGCGACGACACGGAGGAGGAATCGGAAAACGGGGTCATCGACCTCACTGGCGAGCCGACCATGACTGCTTCAGACATGCGGCAGATGCTTGTTCGGCTCTTCACCAAGCTGTCCACCGTCCGCATGCTCATTATTGTCGTGGATGACTGGAAGAGCGCCCTCGTCGTGCTCGATCTTCTCGGCGAGTACGGTGCCGCTGGGCACTCCATGCCTCTGCTCCAGCGGTTCGAGCTCCACCGCGGTGGTCTCAAGAACGAGGATCGGAGGACGCTCACTTGGCCCACCATCATCTCTAAACCTTTCCTCGGGGGCGCGAAAGCGCCATCCCTCTCGTATTTATCGCTGAATGGCGTCCCGATCGACTGGACCGGATCCATTCTCACAAATTTAACCACATTTGACATCCGACGTCTTCCTACATCACATTCACCCGACGCCGCTCGTTTCCGCGAAGTTCTCTTGGGGTGCCCACGTCTTCAAAAGCTCTCGATGGACGGGGCCGGTCCCAGGTTCGAAGAGGACTCTACCCGCCAGCTACCCCCCGTCGAACTTCCTTATCTACGCACCCTGGTTATCGCCGACTTTACTCGCCACTACTCACAGTTCCTCTTTTCCCAATTCACCGCCCCCAACGTCAACGACCTCACGCTCATGAACTTGTGTGGAGACGACTATCTCCCCTTGTTCATCCAAATCACAGGCACTTTCCCCAAAGTCCGACTTCTCACGACATATTCCATCCAATTTGAATCAAGCTTGAACGGGCTGCTGTGCATGACCAAGTCCGTACACCCATCGCTATTTTCTGGCTACTGATCTGACTTGTTCGTCTAGATGGCTCGACTCCATGCCCCTCCTGACGTACCTGAGGATCGCCAACGTAGCCAACCAGCTATTCGGGACCTTTTTCCGTACGCGCGCACTCGCCACCAGTGGAGCCAACCCCGTCGCCCCCAACTTGTCTGTGGTCGATTGCCAGTCGATCGAGCCCAGCATTCTCGTGCAATGGGTCAAGGATCGCCATCGGTTCGGCACACCGCTCCGCAAGATCTACATTTCCGAGGAATTGGGCGAACGGCTCGACCAGGACCAGATCAAGACTCTCACCAGCTTATGTGTGCTGGCGAAGCTACCTCGTGGTTCAACTACCCCGGAGGAGAGCTTGCTCTCACAGTGAAGCAGGACACGGAGGAGGAGAACAGACGCCGAGACGGGAAACGGCGGAGGAGGAGAACAGTTGCTTTAGCGCGTTTTACCCCACCAAATGTGGATTTTATGGATCTCAAATGTAGCTGTAGCATCTAGATAGTGTTTAATCTTTGCGAAATATATCAGGGTTCTCTGTGCAAGCCAGCGCGAGGCGAGGGAGGCGACTGATGTTGTGTTTACATTAGTTTGTGTGTCATGTGATGCTGCCTCCTGCCGCCTCCCACTACTCGCACTGTCTCTCGTTATCTCTCTCTCTCTGTCTCGCCCCAATTCGAATCGATTTCACTCCTGCTCTCCGGCGTTCGACCTGTATGAGCAATTCCCGGCCCGGCCCGTCCAGAATATGTGACTGACAGAATATGTCGATTTGGTCGCTTCTAAGTATTACATAGCAAAGAACCTCCCGTGCTGGTTGCCTCTGCCACTGGAGGAGGTCCGGACTTGCTGTGAGACGCACCCCTCGGCATCAAGTCTATTTGCGGCGGCAAAGCACCTTTGTTTGAACAACTTTGGTTCCGCGTCACGGATCAGATACGGCAACTGAAGCCGCCCGTGATGCTTCCGGCTCGTCTACACCACGGCACATGCAATCGTGCTGGGACTTTTTGGTGGTGCATTTGGCCCGACTACAACTGCTTAATTCTGTGTGCCTGACACAAGTGGCAATACCGCAAGAGTTGCGTCTGATCAATTCAATGGACGGATCTTTTACTCTCTCTTCCGAACCATACCCCAGTCCCTCGCCATGCAGGACGCTGCTGACCTTCTTCTGGCGGGCGTCGCAAATCAGCAACCGCATGTCCAAGACGCTGCTCGGCAATCCAAGTCCCTTGTGGACTCACTTGTAAGTCGTGTGTCTGTCGTCTTCATCGCTGTGCTCTGAACTACTGCCCAGCCTTCTGAATCATGCCCGCCTGGATCGCTCATAGCCGACACGATCTTCTACCACCTCCCCTACCTCTTTCGTGCCCTGCCAGTGCAGAGTTTCGACTTTTGTACTCGCCTCGTCCAGCGAATCTTCACGGAATTCGTGCAACCCCAGGGCCGATTGGGCTGCTACGATCAAAGACGTGGTCTCTGTGGCCACTGTGGGTGGGACTCTTAGTGGTTTTGAAACTGAAACTGAGGCAAGGTTCAGGACTTTGTGGAAACGGACTGGCCAGGTGCATGATTCGACGACTTGATCTCTTTCCGACTAACGCGTGAATTGCAGGGGACAAAACAGCGGCCAGCTCCTTTGTTCGAATCCTGAGTGACATCCATCTCTCGTCATGTTCTACAGATAAACATGTTCCTCGCTTTGGTTGCCCTGGACCAGCCAAACCTTCAAGAGCTTCTTCGGGCAGATGATGCAGCAATACGCCTTGCCCCACGATCTTACCGCCGATTCGGCTCGACAATCGTACTATCTACATGAACATCCGGATCCTAATGTAAGTGTTGGGCACTTGCTCTCGCTCACCTCTGTTCACAGCACGGCTTAGTCTACCCGTACCGTCTCCCCTACCACGCTGTGGAGAAAATCGCTATCCAGAAGCGGCCTTTTGCTGGTGACATTGAGTCTCATGGAAACACCTCTGGTGGGCATTTGCGATCCAGAGCCTCAACACGAGCAATGGGAACTCAACTTCCGTATCGAGCGCACTGAGATCGAGTCTTTCAGGGCCACCTTGGAGGCTCGAGGTTTGGTGCGTGTTTCATTTAGTTTCTGGCCCTTTCCTCTAATACTATAACAGGGAAATCGGTTGGCTCAAACCTAGGGAGAAATCCCGTCGGAACATATGGTGAATCTCAGCGCAAGCAAGTGCACTTGCTTGCTTGGATGTTTTGTTAAAATTAGATCGTTTTCTTGTGTATAGTACATGAAAGAATGAGCCACCGTCTGGTCGATGCCACCCACTATCTCTGGCAAAATACCTCACTGCCTCTCCTCCAACTCGAATCGATTCCTCCTGCTCCCGGGCGTTGAACCTACAGTAGTATTTCCCGGCCCAGCGCGTCCAGAACTTGTCGGAGCTTTGATACGCCAACTAGTCGCGCGCGCGCGTCTGAAAGAAGAGATTAGGGCTTGCACTAGCGGATTAGGTGGCCTCCCACTCGAAAGCTTTGGCCTCTTCCAGCTTGTGATGATACCAGTGAGCTGAAGGTTGTAGGATTGGAGAGAACGCGCCTGTAATTATACTGATAACGTTCGGGTATACGATCGTCGAGAAAGCAAACTTCATCTTCGAGTTGTACTTGAGTAATGCTCAATTCCGAACGCAGATAGGCAAAGAATTCATGGATGACTTCCGCTGCACTGGTAATGTCGCGTGCAGGCAGATTGCGAATTCGCGCGACTTTCGCGACTTTGGGTTGGAGGATGACTAGAGGCAAATAGGAATAGCAACCGGGAACTGCATGAAGAGCTGCCTTGACCAGCCGTTTGCCGACTAGGGTTTGCATCTCAATAATGAGCTTGCGCAGAACTCCGAGTCGGCCATGGCAGAGGTCAAGCATCACCAAAAGGGTCGGAAGCTGTTAAGGCCCGCGTGACCTTGCCAAGCCGGTCCAGGCCTGAACGCGTCACGCAAGGCGCTTAACAGGCGCTTTCAGCCTAGCTGCTCCCTGATCCAGCCGCGTCAAGGCTAACGCACAACTACTAAGGCACTCTTCAGGTGCCTCCAGCCTCAATACCATTCGACCTTGTACTTGACGGAAAACCGTCTCAGCCACACTCGTTTCTCGCCACCACCATCATTTGACCATTGCGAGCCTCCCCGCTCAATTTCACTCGACCTCGTGCATGAGACTCGCCTTCGCCCTCCTTCTCGTGTTTTTCCTATTTATTATGCCAAAATGCACTGCCTGCCAGAGGACCTTTTCCAATACAACGGGGCTCTCATTCCATCGCACCAAATGCCCCACTATTCTTGCTAGACGAACGCAGGTGGTGAACAATATTATTGCTGTTGAATCTGCCGCAGCAGCAGCAGCAGCAGCCCCACCTCTCGATCCCCTACCCGATGAAGATATTCAAATGCCGGCGGTAAGTAGATTTACTCGGCAAGTTTCGTCTCTCATTCTTTAACATTTGTTCTGCGATTAGCCCGAGAACCGCCCTCCTTCTCCCATCATTTCTCCACCGAGCCCTCCACCCCCGCCTCGTCGTGGCGGTCTCCCTCTGCGAAAAATTCGCAAACCCGCGCGATACAGGGATGAGGCCCCCGACCCTCCACCGTCGATTATAGAGACACCTCCAGCACCCGCAACGACCACAGACGACACACCTCCATCTCCTCCCCCAAAATGGGTGAAAACGGCGCCCAATGGTTACGGCGTGTACAAGGTTTATCCACACGCCCCAACGCACGACCCAGACGAAGATGTCTCCATTGACGATCTATGTAACTCCTCCAAAATCCTTTATTCGGCCAAAAATCCGATTGCCCCCGCTTCACGAGACCCATTTTACCCATTCCTCAGTTCCACCGTTGCGAGGCTGATGATATGGTGCCATCTGGGATCGAGTATCAACTCCACCAGCAATCTCGATGCCCTCGTCCACAATGTCATCCTCGCCGACGACTTTGACCGCGAGCACCTGCGGGACTTTAGTGCCGCTCGGGAGAATAAACGGCTGGATGATGCTGTAATGCAGGACCCAGCAGTTCCAGATGGCTGGAAAACGGCGACGATCAAGATCAAGGTTCCTGCTCCAAAGGTCGCTGTGGCGGAAAAAGATGCAGCCGTCTTTGAGGTTCCAGGGTTACTTTACCGGGATCTTCTCGACGTCATGAAGGAGGTTTTTCAGGGCCCCGAGTTTGAGCAAGTGCATCTCACTCCCTTCGAGTACCGGTGGGACCCGCTGCATGACCCCGATAATCCTCGCCCTGATACATCCCCGACCACCCCTCTCGATAAAAACGGTCTCCCTCCTCTTCCTGATGGACACGAAGTGATGTACGGCGAGGTTTTCACCTCCGACCGGATGCTCCGCGCACACATGGAGCTCCCGCAAACTCATACACCTCGCCTCGAGACCGTGATCGCGGCCTACATGTTTTGGTCCGACTCCACCCATCTGGCAAATTTCGGCAACGCTTCCCTTTGGCCCCTGTATTCCCTTTTCGGCAATCTCACGAAATACATCCGCGGGAAACCCACCGCAAACGCAGTACACCATCAAGCCTATTTTCCATCGGTGAGCATGGTGTGGACCTCGGCATCCTCCGTCTCACAATCAATAGCTTCCGGACACAATCAAAGACTTTTACAAGCTCACATTTGGCGTGGCACCTTCGACGGACGTGATGGCGCACCTCAAACGAGAATTGATGCATGGATGTTGGGATCTCCTACTGACAGACGAATTCATTCACGCGTATGTGCACGGAATCGTCGTCAAGTGCTATGATGGGATTGAACGCCTGGTTTTCCCTCGTTTCATGACGTACGGCGCTGATTACCCAGAAAAGTGAGTCCGCTCCAATCCTGGGACTGTTCACAAGAGTCTTAATTTCTTTTAGGGTGCTGTTGGCTACCATTAGATATTTCGGCGGGTGCCCATGCCCGCGGTGCACCATGCAAAAGTCACAGATACCAGAAATGGGAACACAGGACGACAGGAAACGTCGGCAAAAACAACGTTCCGACAGTGTCTGGCATCGCAAGGTTGTTGAAACGGCTCGTCGCTGGATCTATTCACTAGGGTACCTTGTCGGCGGTTCTGCGGTAAACCGGTTGCTGAAGAAGTTCTCCTGGGTTCCTACAAAGGTCATCTTTGCCGTTCATCGCATTCCACGTGGCTCACATGTTATCAGAATGCCTTTTCTAAGCTCGCCCAGCACGGCTTTGATTATTTCACCATGTTTGTACCCGACCTTTTGCACGAAGTTGAACTCGGTGGATGGAAGTCTTTATTTACCCACCTTCTTCGAATTGTCGAAGCCGTGAATCCTCTCAATCTCTCTATCTTGGATGACAGGTAATACATTCCGTCTCAGTTATATCTGTGTTTATATCTTTATAGATTCCGCAAAATACCTGTCTTTGGTCGCAGCACGATCCGGAGATTCCATGCCAACGCTTCAGAGATGAAGAAGATGGCGGCCAGAGATTTTGAAGACTTGCTTCAGGTAAATACCTCTTTTGTTCAAGTTCGAGTTTTGCTCACGATATTCCTAGTGCGCGCTGCCTGTTTTTGAAGGCCTTCTCCCCGAACCGCACAACACCATCGTCCTCACCTTGATATTCACCTTTGTAACATGGCATGCGTACGCCAAACTCCGTCTACACACCGATTCAACTATTGGGTCCTTCCGCAACGTCACTACCGAGCTCGGTACGCGCGCGCGGAAGTTTGCAGAGTCCACTTGCAAAGAATATGTCACTTATGAATTGCCCGGGGAGTTCAAACGACGTGCTCGACGCCAAGCCAAGAAGACAGCTGCAGCTGGCGCTCCCGTGCCCAGCACCTCCAATGCCGCCTCCAATTCCAAGAAACGAAAGGAGTGGAACCTTGCAACCTATAAATGGCATTCGCTGGGTGACTATGCTGATACGATCGTGGAGGTCGGAACAACTGATTCGTATTCGACGCAGATCGTAAGCACTGAGCAGTCTCTTGTTACAAATGCAGCTGTTGATCAATTCACTTCCAGGGCGAGCTTGCGCACCGACTGGTGAAACGACTCTATGCCCGAACGAACAAGCGTCAGTTTGAGCGGCAAATTGCTGCTCACGAGCGTCGCCAACGGCTTCTAAGGGCAGTCCAGAGGAACATCCAGGATGCGGCAGCCCGAAAAGAATTGCAGGATGCCACAGGTCAAAACGAATCCGATTCACAATCCCCCGCCGACTCCTCTGCCAAAAAGAAGTCCAAGAACGTGCTCGCCCCCGAGGAGGATGCCCTACCACGTACTCCTCCTCGACAGCATCACCACATTTCGGAGTCAAGGAAGACCTGGCTCCATGCTCTGGATTGGCCTGCAGAAAATCCAAACGACCCCGCGCTCAAGGTGATACGGTTTTTCCCCTGAATTCCTCGTAACTCACGCTGAAGCAGAACTTTCTGAACGACTTGAAAACTCATTTGCTTGGTCGTCTCCTGGACCAAGCCTACGATGGCGACGAAACAAAATTCTCCGAGCAGGATCTCTCCGATGTAGTCATCACGAAGGACAGACTGTACACCCACTGCTTCCTCCGCATCAACTACACTTCCTACGACCTTCGCCGTGACGAGGACACCCTCAATCCCCGCACTCGCCCTGATTTTATTGTCGCTGCACATGAAGAAGAGGACGAAGCCTCCGCCCATCCGTACTGGTATGGCCGCATCCTCGGCATCTTTCACGCGGATGTGCGCCACATCGGAGAGAAATCACTGAATAAATACAAAACTCACCGGATGGAATTCCTTTGGGTTCGGTGGTTTGGACGAGATATGGACTTCCCTGGGGGATGGAACCAGAAACGACTCCATCGTGTCGGGTTCATTGACGCCTCTGAACCCGACAGTGGTGCATTTGGATTCCTAGACCCAGCCGAGGTCATCCGGGCTGTCCATCTAATTCCAGCTTTTCACTACGGACGGACCAAAGATCTTCTTGGTCCCTCTCCGTTTGGACGCCATTTCGACTCCGAAAACGACGAAGACTATCATTTCTACTACGTCAATCAGTAAGTTGGGCATTCATACATTTGCCTTGTACTGAATATCTTGTCAGTTTTGTAGACCGCGATATGTTTATGCGCTACTCTGGCGACGGGTCAGTTGGCCATAAAACTCGCAAGACGGGGACATTGCAAACGACACCCGAAGGCGAAGAGCGCATGGATGTCGACCGTCCTGAGGAGGATACTACGATTGACTTGAGTTTGACGCCAGATGGGGTGGAGCCTGAGGATGAAGCAAAGTCGGACGCTGAAAGCGAGGATGGCGAGGTTCCTCAGGACGAAGAGGAGGAGGATGAAGAGGATGGAGATGGAGTGGGACCCGCCGATGAGGAGGAGGAAGGCAACATCGCGCCTGGAACGGAGCAAACTGACGAGGATTTTCTTGATTCAGTTGGATACGATGCCTTTTGAGGCACACATATGTTAGGTAGTATTCTTTCTACGAAGATCAGAATGTTTTGAATGAGTTTTCCGAATTTCCTGTTGCCTTGGGACGCGAGAACGCGCAATTGGGCGTCTTTTTGTTTGTTTGTGTGACGCGTCGCGGACTTTAAAATCCGAAGCGCATCAAGAGCGCGACTTGTTCTTGACCACCACCATGCCTTCCTCTGGCCCTTCCGCTCCTTCTCATTCTCCTCCCTCACCCGCCTCCTCTTCATCCTCTGACCCTCCTCCAACCAACGCCAAATGGAAATTCGACGAGATAGTCGCGTCGCTGGGGCGACTGCCAGACCCTAACGAGAAGCGCAAGCGTTCGAAACGCGACAGTCTGTGAGTGCACTGTCCATCCTTCATGTCCTCATTCGCTGACGCGTTCACAGCGAGACGAAGTCATCCTCCGACAAGCTCCTCGCCCTACCCAAGTTCTTCGCGCGCGGTGTGCATCCCTTCCTCGATCTCGGCTTAGTACTCCATTACGGCGCGCTCGCTCACTGGCCTGCGCCTCAGCCGTCGGGCGACGCGGCCAATGCCATGCCAGCTCCCTCTGCGCAGTACGTCATCTATCTTTCTTTTCTCTTACCCGCCTCGTCATCTTGCCTCAGGGAGCTCGACGAGGCCAAACTCTACGGGGACGCGTTTAACAAGATGATAACTATCTGGCCCGACTCCGTGGACGTCCTGCGCGAATTTTATAAAGACGATGCTGAGTGGAAGCGTATTGTAAAAGTGGTGCGTCACATACACACTCTGCTTCTTTCCTCTAAACTCATTCTTGCTTCAGTTTCGTGAAGCCGCCCATGCGTCCCGACAAGGAGATACTGCTGGTTTAAAGAAGAAGACCATATACGCCCTTCCTCCCCATCTCCCCTTCTTCAACCCACCGTTTGGTGAGCTCTCCGACAAGTCGGATCGCGGGCTCAAACACCCCCAAATTCGCCTTTTCCTCGTACCCCCTCCGATGGCCATGATTCTCTGCAGTGTGGAGGTTCCGAAGGCGACGGAAGGTCAGGAAGCAATGGACGGTCAGGACGCGACGGACGGCGAGGAAGCGACGAACGGTCAACACGCGACGGACGGCGAGGAAGCAACAAACGGTCAAGATGCTAGCCAGGCGATCCCTCAACCGACCATCGAGGCTGAGAAGTGCGTCTTCTAACGGTATCATATATGCGCCTGTTCTGATCTCCTGCGCGCTGCTAGCATGCGCAAGGGACTGCTGGACGGCAGTATTACCCTGACGGCTGCGCAATACCCGTGTTGTTTCTACCCTTCGCTGGACTTCATCTACGATCCCAACAACCCACAGCTCGGACTCTTCAGGAGCGAGTTACTCCTCCGCGCATGTTTCCCCATGTTCTTCCAATCTCAGACTGACCTCGTGTGCAGATCCTACGTCATATTTGGACAACGCCAGATTCCGCTCTCAAGGGCCCCGACGATGGCACCCCGAAGACAGGGCATGCAAGAGCCCTCGGCGCGCGTCAAGTTACGGGACGATGGGTCGCCTACGCCTGCTGCCAGGCAAGTCACTGGACTCTCCTTTGTTCGCCGCTGATGCATAAGCAGGCTCGCACCATGCTTTCTAGCCACAACTGGACGACCAAGGATCGCAAATACAGTTACGTGACTCTTTTCGACAACGTGGTCAAGCTCTTCGAGACCAACCCGACATCGGATTGGGTTGTCGAGACCCTCGAATGGTTCCAGACGTACGTCTCTCGCCGGCTTTCTGCATATCTTCCCATTCCATCCCAGCGGCATCTTCGGCTCCGGCGACTTTGACGACGAAGGCTCGGACGACGACGATATGAACGACATTAATGCCCTGATTCTTAAGAACCAGGCAGCCGCTGCTGCCTCGTAATCGTACGTATCATGTGCTCATTTCTTTCCACCCTTTGACACTCCTCCAGACACTCGTTTCCTCCTTGCTGCCTCCCATGTACGCCCTCGTTTGCCTCGGCTATTTGATACTCATCTGTTTCTTCTAGACCCCATTCGTGTTTTCTTGGACGTGCAGGCCTCGACAACTCAGACTGTAATTCAACAATGTATGTCTCTGCGTTCCTTCCCGACTGTTGTGCTAACTCTCGTTTGCAGAATTTCGTTACGAACGTTCCAATATTGTCATGGTGTGTGCCTTTATTTCCGGCGTTACACTTTACTGACTGCTCGGCTAGTTATTACGTTTCTCGTCGCATTCTCGCTGCTCAACGCACTCTCAATATCGGTAACGGCTCATCTCATCGATACCCAGCCTTACTGACATGGCCTACAGCAATGTTCTGCTCCTGTACTCTGCATCGTGCGTCCTTCATTTCACCCATTTCCTCGACTGACTCTCGCGCAGCGCTCCTCGCATCGCATCGCTCCACTGTATCGTATGTCCCCTTCCATCCGTTGTCGAGCTCTTTCTCACCTTGATTCGCAGATCTGCTCGCATCGTGTCTCGTTAGACTGTACCGTAATGCTCATGTTGCTGCTGTTGTGAATTCAATTGTTTTCAATTTATTTCTGGGATTCGTAAGAGGAGCGAGGAGGAGGGAATAGCCATCCCTAGGCCATAACAGCCGCTCCAGGGCTTAACAGCCCATCCAGCGCTGGATGGGCTGTTAAGGGCTGCTGAATCTCAATCGTGGCTTTCAAGCCACACAAAAGGCGGATTCAGTCCTGATAGGACTGTTAAGGCCTGATGCGCCTGTTAAGCTGCATGTCAGCCCCATAACAGGCTCATCCACTATTGGTGATGAGAGGAATTGATAGGATCACCATCGTGTGATTGGTCCCTTGACTTTTTTCTCAATGGCAGCGTCGGGCGTCAGGCAGGCGCACGAAATACCGCTCCCTCAGAGTCCCGCCCAGCCAAAGGCCCACAAGTCAGCTTCGTCTCGCAAGGCCAAGGGAAAGGCCAAGGAGCAGTCTGCCGCCGCTCCAAAACGGCGTGTGCCACCCCCTGCGGCTCAGCCGTCCTCCAGCCCGTCCTGGGACTGGGCATCCCTCACAGACTCCCTCGTGAGCAGCGTCCCTCCAATCTTCACCAAGGATGGAAGGTGCGTTGTACACCCCTGCCCGCGATCAGGTCCTTAAAAACTCGTCTTGCAGTCATTTCTTCTCCTTGGTCGGTAGTTCCGTTCGTATATACGCGGCGACGACGGGCAAGGTCGTTTCTACCCTCTCCATTCCGCGTCCGGCGAGCTACGACGACGCGTCGGACACCGTAACATGCGCTGTGCTCAACCCACATAACGCATTTCAGCTCATCACGGGCTCCTCGGCGGGCTCTTTGGCTGTCTGGGACTTTCTGGAAGCCACTCTCCTCCAAATAATCGACATTTCGCAACCCATACACCACATATGCGCCCACGAAAACTTCAAAGATTCAGTTTTCGTTTCGGTTTCGAGACCAGGAAAAAAAGGCGGCGGTGCGTGGCGGCAATTCGTTGTATGCTGACAAGGACTGATATTTTTGCAGGCGAGCACGGGATTGTCCTACAAGTATCCTTGAAACCTGCAGAGGTCGCATCGCAGTCGACCGCGCAAAAGTCCTCCCAAATCACGCCTGTGGGAAAGATGCGACAACCGGTCGGCCTCACTTTTTCTCCCAACGGTGCATGGCTAGTCGGAATCTCTGGACACAAAGCATATGTGGCGTCGTCGGCCGCCTTGAGCTCCGGGTTCACCAAGTATGTGTCTCCGGAGCGGTTGACCTGCCTTGCGTTCCATCCAACAGAGGAATATTTTGCGACAGGCGATGAAAAAGGGTGCATCCGATTGTGGTATTGTCTCAATGACGAACAAGTCCACAAGCCCGTCGGAGTTGAAAAGAAGTCACAGACGGCCATCATGCATTGGCACGCACACGCAGTCTCTTCCGTCGCATTCACTCCCAATGGCGCATACCTCCTCAGCGGTGGAGAGGAGTCCGTCCTAGTCATCTGGCAACTTCATACAGGGAAGAGGGAGTTTGTACCGCGAGTCGGCTCTCCGATTAAAACCATCAGCGTGTGCACAATGACTGGTGGCGAGGAGGAGTATCTTCTGGGTCTCGCCGACGCTACATACACCTTCATTGGGGCGGCATCTCTTAAAATATCGCGCAGTTATTCGCGATTAAAACTAGGTTGGTTCTCTTGGTTACCCTAGTTCTTCGCTAACTTGCGTTTCAGATCCGACAGCCATCCACAATGCTCCGTCTACCTCTAGAAACGCACAGACACCGCTTTCGGTCCACACACTCACCTCAACACTCATCCTGCCCTCTTCACATCCATCTTCCCTTCAAATCTACTCTCCGATATCATCTACGCTCATCTCTGAACTAGAGGTATCCCCGTCCAACAGAGTGTCCCGACGGGATGAAAAACCCTTAGAACCGTGTCGTGTCGAGCAAGCAATCCTCTCGCCATCAGGTGATTGGTTGGCCACAATAGACGCCCGAGAGGGAGACGAAGATCTTCACGGCGAATCATATTTGAAAATCTGGTGGTGGGACCGCAAGGCTGGTTTCTGGATACTCAATACCCGTGTAGACCGTCCACACGGTCTGCAAAAGGTCACCGATGTCGCCTTCAGCCCCGGATCCGAGGGCCACCCGCTGTTTCTAGCAACAGCTGGCGGAGACGGCAACGCGAAAACTTGGCGATTGCACGTAGCCAAGGACGCGGAAGACTTTTGGGTCGCTCGTTCCTCATTCAACTTTCAAAATGAGATACCCTCTCACGTTTCGTGGTCTCCGGATGGCTCACTGCTTGCCGTAACGCTTCCGCATCGCACAGTGCTCTTCGACCCTTCGACCAACCTTGTGCGCCATACGTTGGCATCGCCCGAGTGCGGAGATTTCAAGGCCTCCCATTTCATCGGGAAAGCTGGTCGTTACTTGGCGGTTGCTGGACCGGTGGACCTTGTTCTCTGGGACCTTGTCGACCAGCGCGGTTAGTGTCGTCTCCATATCATCTTGCACGGTTTGATTTACTTTCATTCAGTGCGGTGGCATCACAAGAGCCCTGGGCCGATACGAGCCTTGGTATCCCATCCACGCGAGGACACTTTCGCTGTCGTCTCCTCGGTTGGCGAGCGTGTAAAATCTCGAATCGCCCTCTTCAGTGTCAACTCGGTCAAGGCTATCAAGGCTCTCACGGTGCCCTTGAATTTCCGGAACGTTGCCTGGTATCCACTTGTCCCTTCAACGTTCAGTCTTGTCGCCATCACCCATGACTGGAGGCTGGTCGTCCTCGGCGACAATGTCAGCGTCGCCAAGGACGATGGTGCCGTATCGAGAGCAATGATGACGGATTCTGCTCCTCAACGACGGACCCTTTTCCAGGACATCTTTGGCAAGTCCGCTTTCGGCGAACAGCCCAGTGGCTCGCGATCCGACTTGCCAGCATCCACGGCTCGGCCCTGGACGGGGCACGATGCCAGTCAGGTCTTTGATAAAGCTGCGTATCAGATGCCGCCTTTGGAGGACCTGTTCGATTCTCTGATGGCTGGTTTCTTGAAACCGAGAGAGATCGAAGTGCTCCCAGAATCTCTGGAGACTGAAGACGTCGAGATGGCTGACGACTCTGAGCCTGCTCTCTTGGCCAGTGCGGGCGGTTCACGACAAGTGGACGAAGCTGAAATGGGGGCCATGGTTGATCTGTTCAAATCGCATACTCTGAAAGGTTTGTGTGCCTGCTCCTTCTCTCGCCTTGTTGACGCGTCTTTTTCCAGCCAAAGCTACCCAGCCGGTGCCTTCTCGAAAGAATGGCGTGACGAACGGTGCCGCCAATGGCAAAACCCCTCACTCTCATTCTACCCCGGTGAGACAAAATCAAATAGCGGTGAAGAAGGACGTCCTGGTACCGGCAGTGGCTGATACCCCTTCGATACCGATGGTGAACGGGAAGAAACGGAAAAAGTCCATGGGTTGATCGTTTACGCTTTGGGTTCCATGCTATCTGTACATGCACCTATTTACGCATTAATTCATATGTTCTGACGAGGGAACATTGCGAGGAGGGATGAGCGACTCATCATATAAATGTCCAGTTCACGCGTCACATAATTCCCTTAATAGTACATTCATGCCTTGTATCCTACAAGCACTCGAAGGGACCGGCACGGCTGCGGCGGTCCATCGTCCGACTCGGCATACGCCCGTGCCTCTAACATCGCCGCCCGAATACGCTCCTCCTCAATCAACTCGGCCTTGGACAACGGTTCCCGTGGAGGAAATTGCCAGCCGATCCCAGTTAGTGAACACCACAGCGCAGTCCGTGTTTGCATATCTCTGCAAAGCACATTCGCTCAGCAAGCATGAAGGAAGGACAGACACACTCACGTCCTATAACGGTCAACAAGCAGCTCAAACTTTTTCCGACTTTGCAGCTCTTCCAACTCCTCGTCATCATCCCACCCGAATGGCTTGAGCTCCGCCTTTCTATTCCGTATCCGGTCTTTGAGCTCCTCCCACATCTCCTCCTGACAAGCCAGAACCACCTGATAAGAACGGTAGAGATGCATGGCCAATGCTCGCTCATTAAACAGATTCAAGTTATTGCGCATCTGTATCCGGTATGGGGACATGGCCGGTTCTTCATCATCCATCCCTCCGTCCAAAACAAAACTCTTGAACGGAGAAGGACTCTTTGGAGGATCACTGCTCGGCTTTGTAAAAAGGGAGCTGTCCTCCGGGCTGTCATAGGTGGACACGGAGGATGATTTTCTCCGTGTTCCTGTGAACATGGAAGATAATCGGGAGGAATCCGCCGTTGAGGTGCTGGAAACGGATGAGAATGATAACGACGTCGGTCTGACTTCGTTCGGGGAAGCGAATACAGTTGAAGTCCGGGAATCGAGCGTGTCAGAGTTGGGATCTATAACATATGATGTTATGATTTGCGGAGGGAGAGGTTGCAATGGAGGGATCGGGGGCATAAAGAAGCTGATGACCGGACCCAGCGTGACATGCCTAAAGTATGTTGTGAAGTAGCTGGGTAAGATGGCTGTAGATGATGTTGGACTGGGTTCAGCGAAGAAAGAAAGAACTGACCTGTGGGATTGAGATTGATGAATCGACTCGAGAAAATAGTTTTATACAGAGACTCGAGGAGAGCATGGTCATGAGCGGCTGCATCCGATTGCGTATCGGGAAAGGGAAATAACCCTCGATGTGTTCCGTCAGGATAGTGCACCACCGATGTCGCTCGCCGGGTTCGCGAGCGCAGTGGAGCGGTGAACCACTTGGGTAACAGCGGAAATATAATATCTGGAGAATAATCATCAGCCCAAGTCGCAGTGTCCGTATTATGCAACTTGCCATCTTCCATAATTTCCACGACACCTCCGGGGCGCAGCACACGACTGACTTCCTGAAACGTAGTTGGTAACTGAGAGGCATTGTAGACGTCTAACCAACCTCAAATAAGGTGCCCCACTAGTGCAGCAATTGAGTGGCGGTTCTCAGGTGATGTACATGATGAATCACCTTGTTTTCGGGGACGCCTTGAGAGATGCCACGTATATGTACGTGGTCAAATTCATCGTCCTCGAATGGAAGTTTATTGGTGAGGCTGAGGAGACGTTTATTTGAGTTGAGCAAGGGCGGAAAGAGGACTCACAAGTTGCCATGGACCCAGGATATACGCTCTGCTATAGATGCGTACTCTGGGGGAAGTGTCCTGAGTGGTATTTGGACGTCAACCAAGTCAAACCCAACCTGTAAAAGCGTATCAGGACAAAAGAGAGGGAAGCAGCATAGTCGACGCACAAAGTCGCAGTTTGGCCACTCTTTGGCAGCATCAATGACCCAGGAACCGGTCTGCGAGACGGTGAATGAAGCGTCTACAGCATGGGTAGTGGACCAACTCCACAGCCAAGGTCCAGTGAACGTTCCGGCGTCGCTGATCCCTCCTCCGCCCGCCAGTTTGGGTCCGAAAAGTCGACGAAAGAGACGGAACCATTATTCAGATGGTTAATGAGGCGCATATCGAGAGACTCGCTGAGAAATGGTGTATTAAGGCTTGGCCGAGTAAATAGCAGACGAGGGCCGCACAGTTCGAAGACATGCTTGGTATACGCAAGGGGATAGGGACATTTTCCAGCAAGCCTCTGTCGCTGTAGATGCTTGGACTCGGGCGGACCCCTGCGCGGCTGGCGCTTGGAACTGGCTAGGACGGGAGAGGCGTTGGGGGAAATGTCAGTGGGCGAAGTCATCGGGCATATGTCTTGGAGTGGCCGCCGCCGATCAAAGCAGCACATTGGCATTGCTCGATGTTTGCTCTCTCATTGATTGGAACGACATTTACGACGACATCCTCCCACTCAAAGACTATACTCTGTCTGCGGGAGACTAGCCTTCATTATTATGCCTCGTCGCAAGCCGACCGCAACCAACGCCTTGGCGGCTAGGAAGAAACTGAAGAAAGCGATCAAGCGCGGCGATGTCCCTGCCCCCGAGCCAAAGAAGCAGGCAGACAAACGCAAGCATGCCTTGCCTGTCTCGGACGCGATACAGTCGGCCAGGAAGCTCCAATCCGCATTTGTCAAGCTGCCCGACGCCTTCCTCGAACAAACCAAATATCTCGCCGCTACCCTCCCTCTCACTCGGCCCATCGCGGCCCAAAGCCGCCAGTTTCCACCCATGGAGCGCATTGGTGACGCGACTTTGAGTTGTCCGCGGAGACCCAAGTGGCGATTCGAGATGAGCAAAACCGAGGTGGAGCGCAACGAGGAAGGTGTTTTTCGCAAGTGGATTTCTCAGACAGATCAAGCCATCGAAGAGTGGCAAAAGCTTGCGGAGATCCAGGAGCCACTCGGGGAGGACGAAATCCCTCCGGAACCCACGACGATGCCTCGTTCGACCACATATTATGAGAGGAACATCGAAGTTTGGAGGCAACTGTACGTCGCTTACCATTCACGTCCTATTCTCCTTATACAGAAGCTTCAGATGGCGGGTTACAGAAATATCGCAAATAATCCTCGTCCTCCTCGATTCCAGAGCCCCGCTTTTGCACTATCCCCCTTCGCTTCGAGAATATCTCTCTGACCGGCGTGTCATCTTGGTGCTGACCAAAGTCGACATTGCCGGGGCAGAGAGAGCAGACGCCTGGACACGATATCTTGAAACCAAGTTTCCAGGTGTGAGGATCGTGCAAGTGGAGTCGTACATGGAAAAGGAAATGACCTCTGTGCATCAGGTAGGCATGATTTGCAATGTCGCCCGACGATCAATTCATTGAGATTTGCAGGGACGGAAACAACGCGAACCGAAGCTTCCGGAGTCTTTCCGACATCTGTTGGTCCAAGCTATACGTGAGGAGCATGCAGCATTGCTCCAACCTCCGGAGAAGGTTCAAGCCAACCCCGCACGTCTGGCAAGTTGGAAACCTCCCGTTAAACGAGAGATAGACTGGCAACGAGTCGTGTCGGCACAAGATGATAAAGCAGGCACTTTTGTTGGCGGACCTGCTGTTCCTCATGACGATGCGTCTGAAGCGGAACCCAAATTTCTTACTATTGGATTAATTGGTTCGTCGAATAAAATAACATCCTCAACTTGACGTCCAATAGAAAAATAATAGGGCAGCCAAATGTTGGCAAGGTGATTTCTTCTGCAACCAATTTGTCGCTCGCGTTTGACAAGTCTTCAGTCATCCCTCTTGAATGCTCTGTTCGGCACTAGCAAAGTCAGGGCATCAAAGACCCCAGGAAAGGTACGCTGACCTCCTCAGTGTTGCGTTTCGCTAACGTCTCGTCCAGACCAAGCACTTCCAGACGCTCTTCTGGACACCTGATGTCCGTCTGGTGGACTGTCCCGGACTGGTGTGCCCAAACTATGTCCCGATGGAGTTGCAAGTCCTCTCCGGCGTCCTGCCCATCTCCAGAATTTCAGCTCTCCCATCTTGCGTATACCATGCAGCAGAACTCCTTCCTCTCGAACAAATTTACCGTCTTTCGCACCCTGCCGAGGTGGATGTACCCGAGGAAGACAAGCGTACGTGGCGCAATGGCGAACGGCCTGCTGCCAGCCGACCCAAGGAACTCAAGTGGACAGCAATGGATGTGCTCATTGCCTACGCCGACAAGAAAAAGTGGGTCACTGCGAAAGCGAATCGCCCCGACATTCATAGGGCTGGTAATGCCAGTGCGTAGTTGTCGAACCATTCAGCATCAGCTCACCTTGATATAGTTATGAGATCGCTCGCGGAAGGACGGGTTGCTTGGGCATTCTGGCCACCCGAGTCGGATGGTTCTGCTTCAGACACTCCTGCTGAGATGGGGATTTGGATACCGCGCGAGGAAGAGGGCGAGAGTGATGAGGAAAGTGAGGAGAAAGAGGCAGAGAGCGAGGAGGATGAAGCAGAAGATGCACTCGAGCCAGCGCAGTCGCCACCCGTGAGCGATGAATCAGACTCCGAGTCCGATGCTCTCCACGTTGGCTCCGGCAGATTTGGGGCCCTTCAGGATTCGGATGATGTTGACAGCAGCGAACCGGAATCTGACGCGTCGTCGTGAGTATGTTAATTCTCGTTTCGGAATGCGTCTTGTCGTGTGTCTATGGCCACGTGCTCATGAAGTCCTTGTACTCGCATCATGCGTCGTCAAGGTACACCGTGTTCGGAAAAATCTCGAGAAGTGGTATTCTCGATGCCCTGTGATGTACTACATCTGACTTTCCTGCGGCCCGTCGACTTCCACCGCGTTTAAGAATGTCTGCGAGACCGTCAGGAGCCAACAGACCACCACCATGTTGCAGACCATTCTTCCGTTCTTGTATTTGTTGACTGCTTCAGCGCAAACTCTTCGCCTTGCTGGGGACAGTACTATGGCTCTCGGTGGCGGCGGCAGCGGGACTCAAGGCTGGGGTGTTGAACTTCCGCAATATCTGACTATCCCTGTGGTCAACTCGGCTGTGGCGGGTACTAGCGCGCGATCTTTCACCAACCAGGGGTTCTTCAACACCCTTATTGCTTCTGTGCAGGCGGGGGATTATGTGGTACGAAACTTGCTCTGTTGCGTGTAAACTGGTAGTGAACCGTTTTAGGTCATCGAGGTGAGCTTTGGATCGGAGGTTTTGTGAAAATGCTGATGGATCATAGTTTGGGCACAACGATGGAAGTTCTGGCACTGCTTTCGACAACGGGCAAGAGGACGCCGTGGGAAATGGATACAACATAACCCAGAGTTGTGCAATCGTTTTCCCTCGAGGATGACTTGTCTGACAAGTCCGCAGCTGTAACAGAGACCAAGTACATAAGTTCTTGTTCATGGAGTATATTCCCTGACTGTTCTTCAGCGGCACACAGATAGTCATCCACTCCTTCAACTTTTACGTTGAAAACGCGGTAAACTCAATCAAAGCCAAGGGTGGAATCCCGATTATCTGTGCGTGGCTCGTTCATCTGATGGTTTTGGTTGAACAAGCTCTAGCATCGCAGACACCTGATAATATTTGGACCGGAACCCAAATCGCTGATGGAGGCCGATTCGTTACCTACGCTCAGACTGTCGGAACTGACACTGGGATCACATACATTCCCCACTACAACTACACTGCGCAGGCCTACGAGGCGCTTGGGATGACCACGGTCGACACGTTTTACCCGATTGACCATCTTCATACGTCGGTCGCGGGCGCTACGGTCGTCGCCGAAGCGTTTGTCCGAGGTAGGGCTCCTCCAGAACTTTCAAAAGCAATCTTACACTTCTTCAGGCTTGTTGTGTAGCAACAGTGCATTGAAGAATTTCGTTAATGCCGCAGGGAAAGCGGTCCCAAACGGCTGTATTTGAGTAGTAGCCTATTCCTCGGTTTTAATTGGTTCTCCGCAATTGCATACGTGACTTCTTCGCGCTCATGTGTTTGCAAGGCACGTCGCGGTCCGGATTTCTCGCAACAAGCCCGGTCATATGAACGATAATAGCATTGGTTACCCGGAGAAATATCGTTTTAGCGCGTCCAATGTTCAGCGCTCACCTGATGCTCGCGGTCCGCGCTCCTCATCGCATATAAAAGACGAAGGGAAGACGTGTTCTTCACTCGCCAACAACATGCTTACCCGGGTTGCTGTTTCTTTGTTTATTTCGCTCGGCGCGTACGCCCAAACAGTCTTTATGGTACGAAATGCGATCTGTGCCACCAGCTAGATGTAGATTGGTTTTTCAGGCTGGTGATTCTACTATGGCACCAGGGGGAGGAGGTTCTGGGACCGACGGTACATTATCAGCGTTGCTCGACTTGTTGTTTGCTGAACCGAATAAACAGGATGGGGCCAATATCTGGGACAGTTCTTGACCATTCCAGTTGTGAATGACGCCATAGCGGGACGCTCTGCGCGCAGCTACACCGACGAGGGTCGTTTCACCACGTTGACAAGCTCCGTCAAATCGGGCGATTTTGTTGTCAGTCCATTTCTTTTCAGTTTGTGTTTTAAACTCACCGTGTAATTCACAGATTATTGAAGTGAGTGCTTGAGCATAGGCCTGGTTCCTGCTGCTCAATTTGGATCAGTTCGGCCATGTGGGTTTCCACTCTTGAATTTGCCATCGAGCACTGAATGAGAGCAGAACGACGGCCTCTCTGGGACGACCGACAACGGGAGGCAGGATTCTTTCGGAGACAGCCTTACAGCGACCACGACCGTCACACTGGCGAATGGCACCTCCGCAGTGAATAAAACCAACAAAGATGATGAAACAGACGCTCACAAACACCCAGGTCATCCACACTTTCAATTTCTATATGCAACAGGTGCGAAAGGGCTGTCCATTGCTAGCTTTTACTGAAGGTCGCGTCAGGCGGTTACTGGGCTGAAGGCCAAGGGCGCGAACGTGATCGTGTCGAGCCAGACACCGGATGATATCTGGACCGGTACCAGCATTGGAGCGCCTCCGCGGTTTGTACAGTACGCGAAAGAGGTTGCTGGCAACAACACGGGCGTCGCATATGTGGACCACTATGCATATGTCGCTCAAGCGTACGACAAACTCGGAGAGGTCCGTATTGTTTGGCGGGATTTTTCGAGTTGCTGATGCCACTGAAGAGCGCCGTCGACCCCTTCTATCCGATAGACCACACTCATACTTTGCCCGCGGGTGCTACAGTCGTTGCCGAGGCATTCGTGAGAGGTTTGTTGTGCGGTGGGTCGGCACTGTCGGCCAAAGTAAATGCAGCAGGCAAGGCGGTTCCCAGTCAGTAATTTCCTCTTTAAATTTTCATCTTGCTAACAAGGACGGTAGATGGTTGCGTTTGAGTAGCACGATTCTGTTGTAGTTGAGAAAGAGTGTCAATCAATGTGGCGATGCCGTGATGCTTAACTGGTTTCCTCAGAGTCCATCCACCTCAGATGCACCAGAGCCAACGGTAGAGACTTCTCCTCCACAACCCAGCGCCAATAGAGCAGAAGAGTCGAGGACGCCAGAGCAGCTACCTCATGACCGCATTCTCGGTAACCTTTTCGCTCATGGACAAGACAAGGGGGTGAATGGTATGGGATTTGGAACCTTGGAAGCTACACTCGTCTCAAGGGGACATAGGAACGACCTCCAGCCTCGATTCCAACACCGCCGTATATGACCCCTTTGATGGCTCTTTCTTGGGTTCCACACTCGCACCGGACCGCAATGTCCAACCAGAGGAAGAGGGCAACAGCGACCCCGTCACTGTAAAGAACGAGGAACTTTGGTCGCATCTGTCCGGTATTCTGGACCTCCAAAACCAAATTTCTCGGATGCATATGGAGATGGAGGAGATTGGGATGACAGGCGACTCGCGGCCAAAAGGGAAAGGAAGATCCCGGGCAGCCAGCGTAAGTCATGTTGTGATTGAGGATATGGAGGGAGACGGTGGTATCGGGTTGACGCGTGACGAGGAGGCGGAGAAGAACAAGGCTAGGGAAGAGCAATTTTCCAAGCTCGCAAACCAGTTCCGTGGAAAGAAAGAGGCTATCAACGGGATTATGGCGAAGGTACATTTTCTTTTCGACTTTCAGCGGCAGGCACTGACCAGTAAACACAGCTGGATACTCTGTCGAGAGCCGTGACAGAATTCCACACCCTGCAGGCACCCAGAATCGACTTTCCCTCGTCGCCACAAAATTCTGTGCCCGACGCAAGTCCAACATCCCACTCCGACATCCGTAGTCGGGAACTGCCCTCTGTGTTGGTAGTACCAGTGAAAGGAGGAACTCCCCGGGCTCCGCTGGTAGAAAGTCCTCTGTCGGTATTACCTCCTTGACATACGCGCATTGAGATATTGTATTATCAATGGAATTCTTATACGTCGAGCGCACTGCTGCAACTGGTAGTCCTTGGCGCATCGAGTACATGTGATGGCGGGTTGTGAGGATCATGATGCGCCCACCTCGGGTTCAATTGAACCCACCTTGTGCCAGTTAATCTTCCTTCCTTCCTTCCTTCCACCATGTCTTGCCAAGGGTCAGATATCCTCGCAGGCCTCAGTCGACACGGGACTCTCCTTAGCGCTGGCGCTAGCCCCGTCCGTCGCGCTGCAGAGCTCAAATCCCTCCTGGGCAATGCCAACTCGCGTCTACCACCTGGAGCTCTCATAACACACCGTTTTCGCGAACCCACCGCGTTGGAACACGCAAAACCAAGGGCTCGCGGTGAGTTACCGTGTATCCTTTGATGCAGAATCCAATTGGCTTTCTAGTCGAAGTGGATATTGCGCTTCACAGTGATGTCTGTGTCGAAAGCTCAACGCCGCTCAGAGGCATCGTCAAAATACGTATCCGCCCGCGATTACCCAAGGAATCCACCGTCTCCATCTCTGACGGAAAACTTCGTATCATCGGTTTCGAAGCCATCGAGGGCGACCACCACGAATTTTTCCAATGCTCCGCTCTGTTGTCCGATGTGGTCACTTCGCCATTGACAATATGCGAAACAAGCTCCCCTCCGGACTCTGAAGGCTTCGCAATTGCTTGGGAAGGAGTTCATCGGCTCGAATTTGAGATGCCTGTACCAATGGGAAGCGGCTCCCGTCCAAAAGGTCCTCTCCTTGGTCAATCCGGAGCTGCAATAAGATACATAGCGCTCATGTGCGTCGCTGTCCAGCTCAATCACCCTTACCAATTGTTATACAGTTCTATCAAAGTGAAGGACCAACTCAACAAACGAAGTATCGCTCATTTCTATCGAGACTGCGAGGTGTGGCCCAGGCTCAATCCTTCTGCGATATTGGCCCCTTCGGCGGAACAATTCCCCAGTGCTACCACGTCGAAAGCCTTGTTCATGGGTGGAAGTGGAGAAGTCACACTCACCGCCAGACTCCATCGCTCGATCTTTGTCGCAGGAACCCGACTTCCAGTACATGTGCTAGTTCGCAACGAAACTACCAAGATTTTCAAGAGACTCACTCTCACCCTGATTCGATCTATCACTGTCTTCAAGCGGGAACCAGAAACTACTCGTAAATCTGTGGCAACATCGACTCTGGAAATGGTGCAGGGCTTTCCTCGAGGTCATGCCAGCGCTGATGGCTGGTGGGCTGGAGTTCGTGGCGGGGAGCGGTCTGAATTTTGTCACTTTCTGTCCATACCGGTGCGTAAGATTACAGATTGAATTCAATTGCTGAGATTTTTCAAGCCCGATGCGCTTACGCACCCTCGTGGGCGCCTTGTGGAGGTCGCGTATACAGTCAGCGTCAGTTTAACGGCCGGCATCACCTCTTCGGACGTCTCTGTTGCTCTACCGATCCAAATCGTCAATCTCCTCTCTTTGGATCCACCGATCATCCTTAGAATGTCTCCACCAACTTTACCATCACCCAGATCCGACCAGGAGGCCGAGTTTGAGGATAATCGAGGGGACGAAAGCTATCAATACGCAGAAGGGGACCAAACCCACGAACAGGAAGCAGAGCTCGGTAACGTTTCCATGTGCGACGACACCGAGGATCTGGTACAGCATGCCGTCATGTCCGCTCGATCTCAATACGTCGAGGACGACACCCCGGGAGATGGGCCGGAAGAGATCGCTGGTGTTGACGATGACGCAGAAAGCGCACGGTCCAGTAGACCTTGTGGCCCTTCATCGTTTGCCACACGTGTTCAACAGAAGCTTCAAGAAGCATCAGCATCCAAGCGACAGTCTCTCGCACCAATCGATCTGAACGCTCAAAATGACGAGCTCAGCAGTAATGAAAACCCTGCTGCTTTGGACGTACCGGGCTCGGAATCAGCCATCTCGTCCCATTCAGTGTACCAAGTCGCATCCTCCAGCTTTCTCAACGACTGCTATTTCTCTCCGAAACTTCCCGCTACTGGTTCGCGCCTAGTGCCCGACCCTTCACCGATCGTGGGATTGCCGTTTCCGGAACCAGACAATATCGCTACAGCCGTCTTCGTGTCTGTTCCTCCTGCCAGTGTCCAGGAGCCACCTCCCTCAAGCCCGAGTCACGAGTCGGTGAGCTGTTATTCCGAAGCGTCTGCGGTGAAATCGAGGAGGCCCTCGCTCACTCCAACACCCTCGTCCGCCAACTCTGTCAAGGAGAAGATTAGGGAGCTGGAGGAGCGCGTACGATTGGCGGAGGGGTATTAGCATTATAGAGACCACGGTATTAGATACTAAGATACAGTTTGTAGACACATAGTAATGCATTATGGGAGTAAGAACGAAGAGATGCAAATGGATCAACCACCAAGGACTGCGAGGGCCGCACGCAGCTCTCGTTTCGCTTGCTCCGCATCCTCGTAATCCAACGAACTGATCGCGAAACGGCAGTGTTTCTGTGCCTTGGCGACTATCGTCGGCGTCAACTCGACTGGCTCTGGTGGCGGTGGCGGCGAGAGGAGGGTAGGAGAGGGGATAAACATCGGTGGGGGAGGCACAACAGGCGTAGGAGCATGTGGAGGCAGGGGAGGGGCGGATGGCTCCAACCCTCCCGAAGGCAAATGCGTTCCATTAAACAGGGTGGAACCTTGCCAGGGCGGATTATGCACGGGAGACACTGGCGATGTCTCGTCGACGACTGAAGGGGTGAAATGCACCTTCTTGCTACCTTCGCTCTCCAAGCTGTCACCGCTGCCGGTACGTTCCTTTCCTTTTCCCTTGTGTAGGGGAGACGAAGGCGGGTCATCGGGCAATTCTTGCTGAGGGGTGGTGCTTAATCCCGGAGTAGCGGCGGTACTCCAACTTCCAGGTGTAGCCTCGCCTCGGCCGCCCCACGAACCAGGCTGGAGCCCTGCGAGGTTTTCAGGCGGAGTTTGTGGTGCATTCCGATTTGCATTCGCTATATCGGCAGGCTCCATGTGCGGGGACGTGCGTCGCGCCTTGGGGGGCGATCCGGAAGACGAGGGGACAGAGATTTGAGGCGGCGGAGACCCCTGGACTGAGTCCGTGCTAAAGGCCGCCCCGAAATGCTCCTTCATCGTAGCTGTACTCGAGGACGTCGGGGGCCCAGCGAGTTCCAGTAGCTCCGCCTCGATTGAAGGGTCCGCGTTCGCAGGTCCTGGGGTAGGTTTCCTGCCTTCACGGAAGGCTTTGGCAATGTCCGCAGCTTTCCATTTGGCATAGCGGATCTTGTCCTCGTTCTATTCATTCGTTAAGTGGTGAAATTCATGAGCAACATGAGAAGCGCACGGTTTCGGAGACGTCGGTCTTGGGAAACGTCTTGAGAACCTCCAAGAAATTGGCTGCGGCAAGAAATTTCTTTGCAGTGGATCTGAGGAATCGTGAATAGAGGAAGGGCGGACCAGTAGTGTACGAACCGAGTCCCAGCGCCCGAGCGGTCCTCGTTATCGGCCATACCAAAAACTCGAAGAGCAAAGTTCTCGACGTAGGCAGCGCTTGCGGATTCAATGTCGATGGCATCGGTAGGACCGATATCCTCCTTTAGCTTTTCGAGAGAGCCCAGGAGTTCGAAGAGAAAGTCCCGCGAGGGGGAATCCCTGGCCTTGAGGGCGATCCCGACCTGGGCAGCATAGTAGGTGCCTGCAAGATATGAGTCGACCGAGTGGATGGTGCCAAGGAGAACATACACCAGTATGCGATAATTGGCTCCTTCTGGCGCAGCTCGTCGGCGCGCTGCAGGTAAGGAGCCACAGCTTTCAAGGGAGCCGGGACTGGTGGCAGGGACATGGTGTTGTGGCAGAAAGGACTCGCAGTTGGCTTATAAGAGGCGCGTCGGGTTGACGGCATTGCGAGATTGCTGCTTGGACGCGTTCGCCTCGTGTTGTGCTCTACTACTACATTACAGACTCCTAGTCCACTCCATGGCCATCCTGACTCGCATTTCTTGCACCGGATCGGGCTATCTTGGGAGTTGGACGCGCAAAGCCCTCGTGTTGCTTGAAAGCAAGCTGCGAGAGGCTGGAGATACGACTCTGCTCCACTCGACGCCGACGCCGGAGCATATTTTCTTGTCGTGCAGAGGGCACATGTAGCACCTGTGACCCCGTCGTCCCGAGATCCTGAGCAAGATTGAGACGCGTTGTTTGTAGAGCAAATATAGAACCTCTCTCAATGTCTGCCCGCGTGCATACCAATCCATCCAACCGTGCAAAGGCCCGCGAGACGGTCGAGAAGAAGGTCGTCTTCAAGCCTGTCCTAGACAGCCCGTTCCGTGTCCCATGGTAGGTCTCCTTTCTCCTCCTTTCCTCGTCCAACAGTTCCAGGCCTTCCGTTCCTTTCAACGTTCAGAACACTGCTCTTGCATGCACAATCTCACTCCTCGATGGTGTCTCGGAATACAATTCTGCCCGTGGCCTGGAAAACAGGAAACGCAAAGCCCTGCAGAGAGAGTCTAAGCAAAACAAGAAACGAAAGCTTGACGCTGAAACCGTCGTCGCTACATCCTCCGAGGACGTTGTGCTGCCGGAATGCCCCGCTGTTGTCCCCCATCTCATCGTCGGGATTAATGAGGTCACTAAACGGCTCGATGTCCAAATACGCTCTTTACGCAAGATCGTTGCAGTGGACGGCGAGCAGCCCAATACGCCCCCTCCACCAATCAAGCTGATTGTCGTCTGCCGCGCGGATGTCGACCCTCAGATCCTCATAGACCATCTCCCGCATGAAGTGGCCGCGTTCAATTCATCCAAACCGCCGGACCCAATCAAGATGATTCCCCTTCCCAAAGGCTCGGAATCTGCGTTGGCAAAAGCAATTGGTGTGCGAAGAGCGGCAGTCATTGCTATGGATGTGCGTTCCTCGACTTCTTGCTCGTCTTTTCGCCTCATTTTACACGTTCAGGCCAACACGCCGGGATTGGTCGCATTCTCGTCGATACTAGATTCTGTTCCGACGATCACAGCACCATGGCTGACCTCGTTGGCTGCGTCCACGACGCGGAATCTTATTCCTACGCACGTGAAGCAGCTGCGGACGACAGCGCCAAAGGATATGAAGGTGGCGAAACAACTGAGGGCAGATGGGAAAGCAGCGGCAAAGGCCAGGAAGAAGGAGAAAATGGCCAAAGTTGTAGTAGTAGCTTGACAATCGCGATCACACACTTGCTTCCAACCATGTTCATTGCAATAATTGGTACTCGTTCCTCTGGCAAAACAGCGGTGGAAAACTACCTCGTCTCCAAACACGACTTTCAACGCGTGCGAATCACCAACGATCCCGACTCGGAGGTCCATTGTCGATCGTCACCCCGGCCTGCTCAACTCATTCGTCTATGCTCAGGACACACATTCAGACGAGTCTTTCGAGTCCGCCTCGACGGTGGACCCGTATCATGAGCAAATAGCCTCCAGGCACCTCTCGTTTCTCTCCCTCGGACCAGTGTCGCCTCAACCGTCCCCAGCAAACTTTGACAAGAAAACGCGCCACTTTTCCTCTCAGTCCGATTTACTCAATTTCGTGACGAGGCATTGGAAAGCCGACTTTGTTACCGTCGACCTATGCACCAGGGAGCTGGTCGAAACCTTCGTTAAACGGCCATTCTTCCTGCTTCTCTCTATCGACGCGCCGTTGCTGGATCGTTTCCATCGCACCAAAAGGTGAGTGAGCCGCGTGGCCAGTCCGTCAAATGACCATTTCATTAGCGTACAGTCTCTTGAGGACTTTGTCCGAGAGGACGACAGCCTCGTCTTTGGCACCCGTGGCTCAGGGTTACGAGAATCCCCATCGTCTCTCCACGATCTGAGCGAGCTCGTGAATATCCATGTTACCAACACCTTCCAAAATATCCCTGCGCTCCATTCACATCTAGATGATCTCAAGTTGCATGATCCAGGACATCTTCGTCCGCAGTGGGACGCGTATTTCATGGTGGGCAATATACCGCTTTCATGTACGTATTGTTCCCGACCCCACGGTTTACAGACACTCGCGTCCCTGGCTTCCAAACGCTCCAATTGCATGAAACGACGCGTCGGTGCGGTTCTTGTGCGCGAGAACCGCATCCTTGCGACCGGGTCAGTCTTCCCACAGTTCTCTTAAATATACTCATGCTTTTCTCAGTTACAACGGCACTCCACGAGGACTGAAGAACTGCAACGAGGGCGGCTGCGTACAGTGCAACGGTGGGTCATCATCACCCAAGGATGCCGCAGCAAACGAATGTGTCTGCCTCCACGCCGAGGAAAACGCGCTCCTGCATTGCACGGAACGTATAGGAGGCCCGGGGTCCGGCGCGGTATTGTACTGCAATACGTGCCCGTGCTTGAAGTGCACAATCAAGATCATCCAGACGGGGGTAAAGACAGTTGTGTATAATCTGAGCTATAAAGTGTGCGTGTTTTTTCCTCGCTTTCGAAAAATTATCACGATGTTTGCAGAGACGACGCGTCGGCGCGACTTTTGAGCGAGGCGGGGGTTGAGTTGAGGCGCTTTCAACCTGTTCAATGACGTTACTGAGCTTCGCAATTGATTCATTCCCTTGTCCTCTCAGCGTCGGGCACGGTCAAAGTTCACAGCAAAGTCATTTTGTTATACACCGTACAATCTCAACAAAGCTACACTGACACAAACGACCTGCAAGGCGAGGCATCAGTAACGATGAATCGATTACTGAGTGGGCTGGCGCGAGAAGAGCTCGAGCACGCCGTATGCAGCGATGGGAGCCACCCAAAGCGCCGGACGTGTGGGCATAGGCTGGGGTCTGATTTATAGGTGCATACACGTTGGCGAACCCCCACCGTCTTGGTGCAGACCCCGCGTGCACCACTCGACTCTTGCTCGCTGCCTCGACCCAAGTGAAGAAGAAGAAGAGAGCCAACCCACCTGATGAGGATTGCTTGAAGGTCTTGAGTGAAATGGGGGAAGAGGGAAGATGGTGGTAGGAGAGAGAGAGGCGTTGGTGTTGTCAGCCACCCAGCCATTGCTTAAATAGGATGCGCGGTGTTTGCTTTTCTTTGCCTCAGGTGATCGTTCTCTCTTTGATCGTATATCTCCTGCTTTGCTCCTGCTTCCAGGTGACCTTGTTTATCCAATGACAAGCTGCTGTATTCCAGTTACCACCCCAGGCGAAATTATTCTCTGGTCCTATAGCTACATCGTTCCACACAGTCGAGATGGAGCCTGTACTCCGTGGAATACAAGAACGTCACACCATTTTCCGATCCAAGATATGATGGTCGAGGTCACAGAGTATTCCGATGCTCTTCAACCCTCGGTCTCATGCGCACGAACCGGCTTTGAGCTGAGTCGCACTAGAAAAGACTGGGGCGTCACTGAAGGCTTACTTGAAGACACGTTTGTGCTCCCGTTCACCACTTTGTCGTTGATTCTCCCGGACTGAGATCTCCGTCCAGTCTCTGGTTCTCGGGGTAATAGAACTGATTCTCGTTCACTGGGAATAGTCTAGACCAAAGGATCGCTGGAGCATTGTTTCTTTCTTCCATGTCCCTACGCCCTGTTAATTCAATCTCTAGATCTGCCGATGGTATTGTCTTCCCAACGCCCGAGTCCATCGAAATTAATCTCTGGTCCTGAGTTCCACACGGTCGAGATGGAGCCTGTATAAGAACGCCACACCGTTCTTGGGATCAACCTCTTGCAATATGTATGTTATCGTCGTTCTCGGTCTTGTGTTCATCTCTTGGCTCTTGGCAGGGGTACGCGGTACCAGACCCTATACATCGATCGAGTTTTCGTCGGCGGCATGACCGAGTGGTTAAGGTGACAGATTTGAATGGCAGAGCCTGCAAAGGCGCTGCTTCTAAACATCTGTTGGGGTTTCCCCGCACAGGTTCGAACCCTGTTGCCGTCGTAGCTTTTGCATTTTAAGCTCTGAGACTTCTACAGACACATTTCGACTTTGTTGATGTCCTTCCGAACTCCCAAACTTTTTTAACCGATGAAATTTCCATTGCCGCTGTATTTGACCAGCACAGCAGGGTCCTCTGTTCCCAATCCGAAGCGGACTCTACACAAACACATCAAGTATAAGTGTAATGAGTCCAAATATTGGTTGTACATTCTGCAGCAGCTCGAAAGACAAGTGATAATCAGAGTTGAAACTAACATGATTTTTTGTTGTGTTATGTACGTTAGTACTAATCTGAGCCTCACTCAACGGCTTGAGCCAGAGGTGAGTATGCGACCGCCGACCATTACTGGTGCTACTCATATTGTGCTCATAAGTCCCGTTCAGACGTACCATCACTCCGTTCATCCAATGCTGGTGAAGGTAACACCGAGGAAAGCTTTGACAACCTGGTCATTTTCAATTCAACCGTTATGCGGAATAGGCTCCCATTGGGCCTCCAAATGATGCTCAAGCCAAGATACCTCACGCGGCTAGACGGCTAGATGTCTTCAAGTGATAAATCTTCGCGCCCCACCCCTTTCTATAACGGAGGAGCATGGAAGTGATAAGGGGCTTCAGAAACGGCTGGGTTGTGGGTTGATAATAATGGCCTCCTACGTTGGGAACATCCAAGTTCCAGGCAGCTCTTCAGGTCGTAGGAATACATAGCCAACAGACTCACGGACTGGGAGCACTAGTATTACATAGCCGCCAGTCTTGGATGAAGCAAGCTCAGTGATCAACGACACATGAATTGTACTGATCCTGTTGCGCTGAATTATCAGATGCAAGTCTGGGTAGCAGCAGCATCGCCTATCCGAGATACGGCAGGCAGAAAGTAAGCCGACTCGAGCCTGCGATACCAAACCATGAAATAGCACCCATTGACAATTTGGACACACCGTTGGAAACGTTCTCCTGTCAAGGCATCCAGAGCAGAGGCGGAGACACATACTAGATCACCAGCATTGAGTGCATTCCTCTTGGACTAGGCGAGTGGTGTAACATGTCTTTGTACCTCAGACTCGGAGCAGAAGCGGCAGAGGTTTCGAGGATACGTGCGAGATTGAGTGGAGGGTGGACGCTTGCTTTGGCACTCGAGCTCAGAGGCATATATCCATAGTAGGCAATGGAAGTGGGACCAAACATGCACTGTGCAGCTTTGAAGTGCCAATAGTCGACACAATAGAATAGAGCGTAGTAACTGCATGGACATCTCATCTTCTTGCGCGGCTGCCGCTTCTCCTCTAGCCTCGAGTCGGAAGCGACGTAGTGGCTGACTCTGAAATGAAGGGAAGAGTCCAGTTGGGAGACGATTTTGGTCGGGACCTCTTCAAAGCAAGTGTTGGTTCAACTTGTGGTTCAACTTTGTTGACGTTGAGTCCCCGATCACTCAAGACTACCGGAATTCGGATTTTCTTCCTCCACAATCATGGATTCCTTAATACCCTTCACGACCTCTGGGTCGCTGGTCGATTGCGTGGACAGTACGTCAAACTACCGCGTCAACTGTCCGAGTCTTGCCTGAGCTTTCCCGGCACCTCCTCCCCGCCTCCTCCTTCTTCTCGGTTAATAGGGAAGATGCTGGTGGTCTTGCGCGACGGAAGAAAACTCCACGGCGTCTTGCGGTCCTACGACAGTTTGGTGTGTCATTACACGCCCTTCTCCTTGCTCTCCGTCCATCTTAATCATTCCAAGCCAACCTCGTGCTCGAGGACACCGTGGAACGGATCTACACGGCAACGCGTTTGCAGAGAATGGCATGGCTTGTTTCTCATTCGCGGGGAGAATGTAGTATTGCTGGGTGAAAATTGTGCGTCGTCGGGCCTTCTTTCTATCTGGAAGCATCCACTAAGCCACTCTAGGACCTCGATCTCGAGGATGAGATACCCCAACGCCGACAGGTGCTACTATGCCACTCTGGAACCGTACCACAAGAACGTACGTTGAGATTAAGAAGCAACGAGATGAAATAAAAGCGCAGATTGCTCTACGAGAAGAAGGGCTTCTGCAGGAGGGTGGTAAGGTGACGGGTACTAGGCACAAGGCAAGATTCATTACGCTTCCAGTATCCTTGTATTTTGTAACACTGAGAATATCGGGGGTGTTAGATGCTTTATTGTGAAGGTGAATGCTACACGACAAGATATTTATGCAATACACAGCAGAATAAAATACACAAATTCAAGACGGGTTCTTTCTCTTCTTGCCCTTCTTGTTGTCCCCGTTGGCTTTGCCTTTGGCGTTGCCATTGACGAGCTTGGATGCTTTGAAGGGTGTCGGGTTGATGCAAGATCGATTGTACGGCTCGACG
>JARKIF010000236.1:0-45721 GCA_029378245.1 Roridomyces roridus | reverse complement strand
TTGCAGATGCTGGTCCGGGCCGTTCGGAGCGGAGCCATGCCAGTCGTGTTTGGCCTGTGTCCCTTTCAGGAAATAACACAGGAAAATCGTGATGGCCGTACCTCTTCCAGCATGATGATTTGGTCATCTGATGATGGTGCAGGTGCTACAACCGGAATAGGAACCGCCTCAGCAGCGCCGGTTTTGCTGGCAGAGAAGGATGTAATGGCGACGATGTGTCTTCCGACGAGGGCGTCTCCCAGACTCCATAACCACTTCTGGGGTTCGGCCTTGACTGCAGCCTGAGCTGCTGCCTTTGCTTCGGCAACAACTGCAAGCTTCTTTTGCCGCAACGCAATCCTCCATCGATGCTTGACCCTCTTGACAAAGTCCTTGACATCCCCAGCGCTGTAAATATCTCAGTTTGGAATCGAATAGTGAAACAATCCACCCACTGGAAAGGTCTCTGTAAATCCGTGAGATCTCGATAACCCATGTCCCAAATCTCCGTCAGAGGTTCGGTGCCCAACCTCCAAGGCCACTCTTCGCTCGGTTCACGCATCTTTCGACGCACATCCCGAGTCGCTCCCTCCAAGTCGACCTTTTGGCCATCAATCTCGGCAGACCACGGCGCTTGTCGAATGTTGGACACAGTTCATTCTTCCACTTGACCCAGTTTTTCTCCGTTCAAGAATGGCGGCGACGGTATCGGCAAAAGTTCGGCCGTTGGGCGTCGTTTGCTTTAGTTCATCCATCATTTGTTATACGTCTCCTGGACCCACTCGGCCTGTGGCGGCTCAAGCGTGAAATCCATCTGAAGGGAGCGATTACGAGAACTAGCCCATGAACTTTTGGCGGCTTTTGTGAATGTTTGGAGATGTGTGAGGAGGATGGCTAGCTGGAACAGGAATTGACGCCGGAAATGTGTGTCCGCAATCTAAAGGTACATTAACGACAGAGTCCAACACCAATGGAGACACATACTTCGAGGTCAAGCAGATCGGGGCTTGTGAGGAACTTGGCGAAAAAGTACTCCGTCACACTGCTATTTTCCTCAGCGTCTGGTTCCCGTTTTCTTTTCAGCGACACTGCTCCGACCGCGCGGCTTCCCATCATGGCGCGTTCTTTAGCAGTGGCCTTGATAACGGGAATGACCTTGTTCACACAGTCTTTGAACTCGTCGAATGTATTTGGCACGGCGAAGAGCGGAGGTTTTGAGAACGGTAGTTGGAGAGACCAGAAGGTGTTGTAAAAGTCTATCAAGGCTGAGAACTTGTTCGTTCGTTGATATCTTGAAAGACCTACCAGCTTTGGTGTCCTCTGGCTCATTTTTCGGCTCCTCGTCGACTTGCATCTTGTCCTTCCTCTCCTCCTCCATGGCCACGTCCTGTGCATTCTCGACCGGCGCCTTGACACCTTCCCAAGTGGGGCCATACTCGCCACGGAGGTTAACACCACTGCGCTCGCATAGCGGAAAGACTCCACTCAGGAATGTCAATATTCGACCACAAAATATCGTGGTAGACCCCATTTTGGAGAGACGTCGCAGCAGATCATTGAGAGTGCGCAACAGAATGAGCGCTTTCCCTTCTCCGGCACAAGTCCCTCCGTTAGCCGTGAAGCGCGCTCTTCAATCCAAGAGAATATATGTGAGCACGAGGCGATAGTCTGGGTCTCGAGGAGGTCCTGCAAGACGAGGAACGGAAGAGTTTGCTCGCACGCCTCTATCATACTGTGTCAGTCCAAGTGGCACGGAAAAAAACAGACGCGACGACGCACCTTGTTCGGTGAATTGCTAGTACGACATCTAGCAGGTCCCGTAGTTGCTGTAATACAAGCTGCTATCGGCCTTGAGAGCCCTCCCTTCCGTACACTGCGTTTCACGTTTGTTCAGTCTTCATAACCGAAAGCGCGCGTCACGCACAGCAAGGTTCGAATACTTGGTTCTTGAGCAGAAACTCCCACTGGCTCTTGCGGTTCTCCGGAGAAGAGAATCAGAGGACTCGGATACTGTCTTCTGACCAATTCGTCGAGTTTCGATTGAGGGGGTGTGGGAGGAGAGATTCGAGCAGCGCGGCGAGACGCGGTTTGAGAGCAGACGCCATTCGAATTGATTGATCAGCCCCATTTGGACTTGACTTGCACTCATGTCCTCCAACGGCACAGACCCCCAAGAAAGATACGAAACCCGAATACGAGCAGATTGCCACTATCGAAGCCGATGTCGCTCAACTGGACGAATTGTTATCTCGGGACACTCTCGATGATGCCGAAGAGGCCACCGTCGCCGAACTCTTTGCTAGATTGGAGAAAGCAGACGGTATAGCCACAGGGGTCGAGGACAAGCTCGATGCGTTGCTGGGGAATCTAAACACCCTCCTCGAGACCCTGGAGACGCAGGAGGACAAGAACGAGACAACAGAAGAACCCAAAGAGCCCTAAGGGTATGCCTCATTCGCTCTTCACAGCAGACAGATAATAATGCGCAGGTGGTGAATACAATGAAAGAGTCTGTACAATATTCAAAATGCTGTTAGATTTGTCATGTCAAAACGATTGACGGTGTCCACCACTTCCGATCCTTTTCGTGCAAAGACAAGCTAGTTTGGCAGATTAGTGAGGCCGCGAGTTGGCAAGCAACTCCACTCACCAAATACGGATTGGCGGTAGAACCCGTCGTGTCCGCCAAAACCTCGCTCTTGTCAATGACAGTAACATCCGAGTCATTGTATTTAAACCAAGAATCGGGCGAGCCGGGAAGATGTCGTGAGTAGAAGAAATAATGGCCCAAGATGGCGATGAACCCCGGTGGATGAAGACCGACGTCAATTCGTACGGAGCGTCAGTGCAGTCTCGCCAAAGATTTTCCAATAGATCCTTCAGCTCATCCACACGGGCTCGAAGAAGATCAATCTGTTGGTTGATATGTTCCTGCTCTGATCGAAGGCTCGCAAGAAGTTCCTCGTCGTCGCTGGCTTGTACAGTTAAGAAAGTGAGGGTGTTCTTGAGCCTCGTCGTATATGGCCCGTTCTGTGAACGGTTCAGGGTCGCATCGAAGAGAGTGATATCGCTGCCTACCTTGGCTGATAACAGCGTGCGGATACGTTCTCGGCACTTGTTGAGTTCGGCTTGGATCTCCTTGCCTCGGCCTTCTTTGAGGGTCGGCACTATCAAGGAAGCGATCCATATAGATTGTCTCTCCAAACTTGACGTAGGCTTGCGACTTGTAAGTTGCAGAGTATCCGGTTGAATTGGACTCTCTGGAAAGACGAGTATTAATTCAGTTGGAGAGAAGGGTGGCAGCTTACCTGCAACTGGATCTGTAATAATGGTGGTGTCTCCAAAAGGGTGACCTCCATTCGCGCCTTTTTGCCCTCAAACTCGACGACATCGTCAAAATATCCACTGAGCCCATCGTAGATATCCGCTCCTTCATCTACAACGTTCACGGGGAGGTGGGAGAACAAGTCTTCTCATGAACGGAGGACTTGGAGTTGGGATCATCCGAGGCAAGTCGTTGTCTAATTTTGCCATAGAACAGTCTACCGATTTTGTCAGTCCACGACCGTTCGTATGTGTGAGCAAGACGCACCGTTTGACAACACTGGTCTTGTTATCATCCTGGGACCCGCCCATGGCATCAAACTTGAGTAGCGCAGTCTCAATTTGGAACATGCAGTTGTCCATGCACTCTGCGACGTCATGCTGCTTCCCTGCGGTATCCGTCAGCCAAAAATAAAATATATGTCGACGGCCACTGACCAAACATCATTGTAGAACTGGAAACCTCCGTGGCCTTCCTTGGCGGAAGTGGTGGCGGTTTCTTGGCCACCGTTGATTCCACGGCAGGAATCTTCGATGAACTAGCTTCCGGAGAATGCTCCTTGTCTACATTCATTGGACTCGGCTCGGAAGTAATCCGTGCTGGACCCGTCGTCAACCAATGTCGCATCGGTATCATTGGACGAGTCGGTACCACCCTGATCCTCGTCCTCCTCTTCGTCCTTGAAAGTGACCAGCGCCAATTTGGCCAGCTCCAGGTGTGGAGTCACGGCAGCAGATTCGCAGTATTCCAGCTCGTGGAACAGACTAGCAAGACGACTCAGGACTGGCAATCAAAGATCAGAATAGAAAGAAAGGGACGATATTTTTGATAAGCACATTTCTTTGACCGAACGATCTCCCGTCGCGTGACCAGGCGCCCGCCGACACGGTGCCGCTTAAGGTCATCGTCCGTTAGCCTGTCGTCCTCGATCGTTTTCTTGTCAATGCCGTCCATCGGTCGCACCGCGTCACGCAGCTCTTTGATAGTATAGAAATACTGGAGCAGTGAATTAAGCTGCAAAAAACCATTCAGTGACTGATGTTTGGCAAGCGGAAGATCCTCACATAGCAAGTGTTTCCAAGTTGATTCAGACCACGAGGAAGGTCCATCGTGTTGGCTCGACGATCACCCCCGCTGCGGGTCAACATTATTAAAACGCGAAGGTGACTGAAGGACGACATACGATCGTGGCCAATCTCCAAGAGACTTTTGCAACCGCTCGCATGCCGCGGAGAAGGCAATCACTTGAAACGCCTCTCAGCCACTGACTCAATCCGCAAAGGCGCTTCTTCACGCTAATCGCAGGTATTAAGATCGTCAAGAACCAGTGAGAAAAACACTTGCCCGTAGCGGGGGGTGGGGGCAAGACCGTGATCACATCCGCCTCGTCCACAATCCTTTGAGACTTGGAACATACCTATATACGCCTGGTCGGGGTTCATACGTTGGCGGTTATCCCAGATCTTGTGCAAGCCACGGCTCCCCCGCAAAGCGGGCCATAATCTTCAGTGCATCATCCGCTGGTCTTTGGGAGTTGGTACCGAGCTCTCATAGTTCCTCTTGCGGGGAGTGTTTCCAAGCATTCTCGATAAATTCGTCCTCCGTCACGTCATATAATCCACTGCGAGAACATTGTCGGCGCCAAAGCCAAGGTTTCTGGCAGCCATCTCCGCGTCTGCGTGACTGAATCGCCAACGACTCTCTTCCCTGCGAGAAGTTGGACGAATTGAACACAATCTTCACCCGAACTTTGTAGTGCATCCGCCAGGGTACGAAGATTGGAGAAGTAGTCCACTGTCCGACGGGGATCACATCGGCACTGGGCCAAATAGGCGAACTCGAGCATGTCTTGAAGACGGAGTGAGAAACCGCCAGTAGAAGCCTTGGAACAAGTTACCAGGAGAGTACGTGGTTGGGGTCATCCCCAAGCTTTGCCATTGCTCATCGCGCGTTTCAAGCATCGCTCTCTTGTCGCCGTCTAGGTCGGCACGGGGAACTAGCAGAAATCAATTTCTGAGGATAAAATAAAGCCAAAGAAGTTCTGACTTTGTGTCGGATGGGCGCCGATCGCGAGCTGGTACTTTTCCCTGGCATTGTCGAGGTGAACCCAAAGCTTGTATCCTTTGTTTTCGTGATCAATGACAGCCGCTGAATGGAAATCAGAACTAATACGGATGTAATTCCACTGACGTACGATTGAGCCGCTCGAACTCTGATGTCCAAGAACCGATCTCCGCCCAAGCTCGGAGAAGTTTTGCACGATACTGCTTTCCCTGCGGGGTGCTGGCGTCGACCGACGGAGGCCGCATCCCGGCTTCGGAACCAAACATGTCGTCTGTGAAGCCGAGGGCCTGGAACACTTTCTGTCTGGCCTCACAATACTTGAGTCACGGTCAAGATAGAGGAAAAACATTCGTACACGGCGGGACTCCAACCAATTTTATTCTGAAACCCACTTCTGGTTACCCGAAGCATTCGATTCTCGCGCTTCCAAAGTAAATTTTCGATTGCCCTAATGACCTAGTCGATATTTTTTCGGAGTATTGGTTTGCTGATTCACTCACATTAAGAGGGTTTCCATGGCCAATGCAGTGGACCTGGCCGGAGTCTTCCCAGGCTGCGGATTCTCGTTCTTCTCCTTCAATAGATCGTCCCATGCAGGCTTGGGAATCACCCCAGGTATGACGGGAGAGCGAAGAAGATAGAAGTTGCACTGGCAACATACGTAAAGATCCAGAAGAGGGCCCTCCGGCTCGTCGATGTCCATCTTGTCCTCCTCCCCTACGCCCATCTTGTCGAGATTGAGCTCATCAGGAAGAACGGTGCCGACTCGTCGCCTGTGTTTGACGGTCTCTATCGTATCCCACTGATCAATCGGAATGGAACAGGCAGTTGGTGCGAGTCCACCGCCTTTTCGTATTTGTGGAAATGATGTGTCTCGTTTACTGTGCCATCAACGCAGTTCTCGGACTGTCGCCCCATTGGTCTTGGTAGTGGGCAGTGCGGTGACGACCGAGCGAGAGCAGGAGGCGTGTCGGCGTCTCCCCAGCTCAGTATGACCCATCCGTTGTCCTTGGGGCAATAATACGCGTCTGGATGAGGAACAGACGCGCGAACGTCGTCGAAGGATGGTGGTTCTGACACCGAAGAGGCGGTGGACGACTCGGACGCGTCAGACTTTGGACTGGGCTTGATATCGGGAGGCGTGAAGGATACGGAGAAGAGAGTGTGACCCGGATCGTGAAGGTTGTCCGCCAACAGAGGTGGCAATATTCCGGGCCCTGGTCGGTCGAGCTGGCGTCCTGGATCCCACCAGTTTTCCTCTTCCTGCATATCGCGACCGTCGATTTTGCACGACGACTGGACGCCCCAGCCATCAGCCGCCCCGCCCCAACCGCCGCCGCCGCCCCAAGCTTCTGTAGAGCCGGGCCATGGGTAGGGATCGGGGCCGATGAGTTCAGGCATTCCATCCGTGTCGTCGGTGTCTGGTACAAGCTCAGGCTCTCTGAAGCCTGCACTCGACATCGAGTCCGTGTAGGATGGAAGCGGGTCTGCCTTCCAGGTTTCGCCCCAGACTGTCGTGTGGCTCGAGCCCAGATTCGTGCGGCGTGCGGGGAGGGAAGGCTTGGGGCCATAAAAGTTGGATGCAGAAATGGACGTGGACGACCCAGCTGCGGATGAACTCTGAGTGACTGGAGAATTCGGTCTCTGGACAGCGCTGGTGGAGGCTGTCGGCTCGTCCACAATCATGGGAGAATCGGGACGCGGGGCAGGAACGTTCCCTGGAGTTGGAAGGGGGCGAGACTTGGCAACTCGTCCTGGACCCTGTGTCTCTTTGTTCTCCATCGTTGTGAGGGTCGGGACGAGGTTAATTCGATAGACGGCGCGAATCAAGAGTCAATGGACATGTACAAAGGCGATGGAGCAGCGCAAGACGCGAAAACAATACGTATGTCGTCTATGGGCCACTATCGCTGACAAATCAATCCAAGAGGATGCGTAGTAGTACATGAAGAGAGTAGTCTACAGTCGCTGCTCACTGGCTAGCGCAGAGTCAAGGAGAGTATATATCAACTCAAGCTGCGAAAATTGTTGTACCATCGCAGGTCTCTGCTCTCGCAACGAGTCAACTTCCCGACCAACGACATCAAAAGTGGCAGGCAACTCTCCGAGGGGGGACGTCAAAGACAAGGAGGATGGAGACGCGGGGGGAGGTAGGAAACCATGTTTCCGTAGTAAAGACGAGATCGCAATGAAGGTGCCGGTTCTCCCTATTCCAGCAGAGCAGCCGACCAGAATGGGAGGATCAGGGTCATCCGAAGCTGCTTCCTTTTGCCTGTTCGTGCTGTCGACCAGCCGCACGAAGGATAGAAGAGTCCTTTCTTCTTCTAGCTCAGGCACTCCTTGGTCTGGCCACGCCGTGTAGAGCAAGTGTTGGAAACGGATATCATTCTGCCGATCGCCTTGGATAGAGAGCGAGACCACGGATCTGACACAGGACGCTTCGACTATATTCGCCTTCTCGACCAGGGTGACTTCGAGGGGCGGTCCCGGGTACCCATCGTGGACGATGGATTGGCCTACAACACCGGGAAAGTAGGGGTGAGCTTTGGTGCGGCCGCCCTCGACAAGTCGCGTGAGCTGGACAACGGTCCTTATGCGAGTCGAAGACGCCGAGCCCGGAACGGTGACGGGTCCACGAATGAAACTGAGGAATGTATGTGCCGTATTGGGCAAGGGTGCTTGGGATGCTATCCAGCTGTGGCCACCAAACTGTTCGACACACCAACTCGCATTGAGGTATCTCTTGAGAATACAAGTCAGGCGTGAAGGGGTGAAGAAAGCTGAGCAGCAAGCACCTGTGCGCCTACAACTACGCGAGTCCTGTCGTATGGCATGACATCGGCGTAACGATTCATGTTTCTGTTCTCGCAGCCCACTGCGATGGAGTAGTAATCGAGGAGCGTTCGATCTTGAGAATCCAGAGGTTCGCGCTCTTCCGGATTAGCAGCCAGATGGCGGGCACGAATAGCTGCCCGCTCCGATTCCCTTTTCTTCAAAGCAAGCCAAGTCGCCTGTTTCTGTTGCTGTTTCTTCATGCGATTACTGCAAGAGTCCCGTAAGTGCTGAACAGAAACCAGACTCTTTGTTCGCACTTGCTGAGACCGAGACGGGATTGGGCTAGCTCTGGATGAGCTTTTCGAGCGAGAGGTAGGTCGGTCTTACCACTGGGAAACCAGGCAAGGGACATGGAGCGGTGAGAACAAGGCAGCGATCACGAGACAACGCACGACGCGAGAGGATCTAGTAGGAGATACAGTGGAACTTGAAGTAACCACACCTCCTGCGGTCATCCATTTACTTATTCGATAATTATTGCTCTACTTATGCTCTGTTCTAAAACTTGAATACCTGATCCTCAGTGTATCCAAGCTCCTTCAAGACACCGCCGAGTTCACCCTGCTTCATACCCGCTTTCTTGCCCGCAATGGCAGCGACTTGACCCGGCGGCCCACACACCAGGACTTTAGTACCCTCCGTAGTGGGAGGCGCGACGTATTCCTTGATCACGTCTGCGCTGATGAAGCCTTTGCCGCCGGTCCACCCGGCGGGAGGTTGGTCGAGGAGGTACACGACGCGGAGGTTGTTGGAATGCTTTTTGGCTAGCGCGTCCAGATCGGATTTGAGGAGAATATCGGCCTCAGTCACGTTCGAAAAGAGAAGCGTGAACTTGGTGGTGTTGCGCGGGCTGGACAGAGCGTGAGTGATGACCTGGTAGAGCGGAGTGATGCCTGAGTGGGTGGTTAGCCAACGTCGTGGATGAGTGGGTAATCTAACCTGAACCACCCCCAATGAGGGTGACCGAGGAGAATTCGTTCTCCTTGTACGGGAGCTTGGGGATAGGGCCTTTCACGGAGAGGGTGTCGCCAGGTTTGAGCTCATGGATGTATTTGGACATGATGCCGGTTTCGTATTTTTTGACAAGCAGGGAGAGTTCACCCGTGCTTTCCGCATGTCCAGAGAGCGGGGTGTACGGACGTACAACGGGGTTGCCCTGGTACAATGTCCAGTCGTGTGGTATGACAAAGAATTGACACGAACCTTCTTGTCCTTGAGAGCTTCAGGGTCGGTGGCCTTGACCACGATACACGAAGCCACTGGTAGTTTGGATGATGTGTTTGGTGGGAGGCCAAAGACAAAGCTGGCATTTCATGAGAATTCAGCGAGGAAACACTCGATGGAAGACTAACGTTGAAGTGTTGTGGTTGTACGGAACCACTTTCTTCAGCGGGGAGAGTGATGAACTCATCTGGATTGAGCGCACTCGGGAGCACCTTGGACGGAATGCCGCCGGTACGGGAGAGGTAAGTGTAGTAAGCCAAACCAGCAACGCCTCCCAGAGCCAGTGTCAAGGGTAGCGCATTGGACTTTTTCGGGGCTGCCTCCGTCGCATATCGACGGGCACCAGAGGCCTGGAAACGCGTTAATATTCGAGACAATGGCAGCAGGGGTCGGCAACGCACAATCAGCTTGTTGGTGGCAAGTCGCAACATCTTCGTTACCCGTTTGGAAGTATGACGTCGTTAAACGAACGAGTTGACCCAAGATTTTCATCGTCTCGTCCCTCAGATTTCTTGACAAGATCGGCCACAAAGACGAGAGAGTACCCTATTGAGAGCAGAATTGTCAGGAGAAGGCGCTGAAATTTGAATACAATCCAAAAGAATCGGCGGGTGATATTTGGACTTGATCAATCATTCCCTCTCTTCTCTCCACCCTCCATGTCCTTTGTCAAGCTCTCCATCTTCGGCACCTCCTTCGAGGTAATCCACCCCCTCCACCCGTCGGCCAAGCTCACCTTTGTCCAGGTCACGACTCGTTATGTCGACCTCCAGCCAGTCGGGATGGGTGCGTTCAATCGGATTCAATTATTCCGCCAACTCATTTGCTATTAGGTGCCTTTGGACTGGTCTGGTGTGTCCTGCTCTTCCCCATCCAATTTCTCCACTAATTGGGCCTAGTTCATCCAAGGACCAGCTTACAGGGACTTCTGTGGCCATTAAAAAGATCATGAAGCCATTCAGCACACCCGTGCTCAGCAAACGGACCTACCGTGAGCTCAAACTCTTGAAGCATCTCCAGCACGAGAATGTTCGCCCAGACCTTGTCTCCTTGCCTTGCTCTGCTCATCCAATTCCAGATTATCAGCCTCAGCGATGTATTCATATCCCCTCTTGAGGATCTGTGCGTCCCCACTTCCCATCAATTCCATCTCGACGCTCAATTTCCGCAGCTACTTTGTCACTGAGCTGCTTGGAACCGATCTCCATCGTCTGCTCACCTCCCGACCTCTCGAGAAGCAGTTCATCCAGTACTTTTTGTACCAGATTTTGGTTCGTGCCTTTCCGTGTTCCGCGCCACATCCCGTCTCATCTCCGCCCTCAGCGAGGGCTTAAATACGTCCATTCTGCGGGCGTAGTCCACCGGGACCTCAAGCCGAGTAACATCCTCGTCAACGAGAACTGTGATCTCAAGATTTGCGACTTTGGATTGGCGCGCATCCAGGACCCCCAGATGACGGGATATGTATCGACGCGGTACTACCGTGCCCCGGAGATTATGTTGACCTGGCAAAGATATGATGTCGCCGTCGATATCTGGAGCACGGGATGCATCTTTGCAGAGATGCTCGAGGGTAAACCCCTTTTCCCAGGCAAAGACCGTGAGCACTGTCCTTCTGGAATCTATGCAATTGAATTTGATGCATTATTCCTCTCAAGACGTGAACCAGTTCTCTATCATCACGGAACTGCTAGGCACTCCTCCCGACGACGTCATCGAGACCATCGCAAGCGAGAGTGTACGACACCCACTGATGACAGTCCTTTTTACTCACGCTCCTAATAGACTCTGCGTTTCGTCCAAAGTCTGCCGAAAAGAGAGCGTGTCCCATTCAGCACCAAGATCCGCACCGCAGACGCCGATGCCATTAATCTGCTGGAGAAGATGCTCGTCTTTGACCCTCGCACGCGGATAGACGCCACCGAAGCTCTCGCCCACGAATATGTTTCCCCGTATCACGACCCCACCGACGAGCCCGTCGCTGCCGAGAAATTTGACTGGAGCTTCAACGATGCAGATCTCCCGGTAGATACGTGGAAGGTCATGATGTACAGCGAAATCTTAGGTTCGACCCGTGTTTTCTCTGCTCCCTGCGGTTTACTGAATTTGACGGGTCAGATTTCCATCAAGTGAGCGAGACGGCGACCACGGGCGGTGCTGCGAGCGTCCCCACAGGTGCTCTGGCTGGTCCTGAGAGCGCTGCTCCGGCTGCTTCCGCCGTTGCATAGGCAGCGCTCAACCCTCCATCCCTCCTTTTCTGCCTCTCTTTTGGTTATAAGCTCAATGTAATGCGCACTGTGGACGTTAGACGACGCGTGCGTTGTGTTCTGCCACCACATGGACCCTATTATTCTCGACCCTCACTTCCGAATTGTATCCCGCCTACTGCCTGCGCGCCGCCTCCTGCCGCCCTACCTGCTACCTTGATATACGAAACGGCTGATGGGTTTGGCGTCGGATGCGTGCTTGCAATGCTCTCGATGTATTACTGTTGTTAGCTACAGAAATGGATGAAAACTGCAGTCATGTAACCAAAAGTTGTTTCGGAGGAGCGCCTTTTGATGGCGCGTCAATCCACTTTTGATCTTGGACTTGACACCCGACTATTCGCAACTCTCAACATGGCACCGCCGCCCAGGAGACGCACAGCTATGGACGTGACCGATGAGGCGGAAGGCATAGTGCCTGAACCCGAACCTGAGCCAGAGCAACACATACCAACTAGCACGCGAAAGCGCAAGACGATGGACTCGAACGACAGACAAAGACGCGTAAGTATCAGGGCATCCACTTGAGCAGGGCTGTACACTCTCGTAGGATGCGAAGCGTCTGCAGCCCTTGGACGGTACGTGCATTAATGGATCGGTCCGCCCGTTCAACGTTCAACTCCGATGGTATGCACAGAAGCGTGGGTTTACAAGGCCCCACCCAACGTCGAAGTCATCATTGAAACTTCCGAGTATACCGCGCCCGGGGAGGATGTCGAGGCGGCACACGGTGAGTAAATTTATCCACTTGGCCAAGACGAGCTGCTATATCTTTGACTTGCAAGGCAAACCATTCCGCGTGTTAACCAATTTCAGCGTCTTCGACCCGTGTGCGCGAGACGCGCTGGTTGGGCTCGACGCCGTGGAGCAGGATGCGGATGAAGCAGACGCGAGGCACTATGTTGCTGCAGGAGTTGTTCTTTTGCCCGATGCAAACGACGAGGATTATGGGCAGGAGGATGAGGGCGATTATCTCCACCTCGACGTTCTGGGAGTCACTGCGTTTGGGTATTTCGAAGAGCAGGAAATGTAAGTGAATTTCGGGCTGCTATAGATTCTTGCTAATTCTTGGCACGCAGACCAATCTATTTAGAGACGAAATGGGCTTTCTACGAGCTGAGAGGTCCTGCTGCATCGTATGAGACCCTATTCAAAAGATATCTGGCTCCGCGACGCTTGGCCCGGTTCGTTCTGCGTCGGGCTCGTTCCAATCCGAACGAGGACTGGGCTACGTTCCGGTTCGAAACAGAATATTCTGATGAAGCGCTGGATGCCTCTGTAAGAACCGCATTCAACTTTGGCCAGCACTTTCCTGAAGTTGGCCCTGCAGAATCCGCGCATTCGAGAGGCACTCGAGGACAATCCAGCTATGAGACATCTCGACTCCGTTCCTTTTGTTCACGATTTATTGCTCAAGAAGTTGGGTGAAGTGCGCTCACGCCGGCGCCCTCAAAGACGACCGCAATTACCGCTCAAGTTGGCGCCGATCGGCAATCCCGACCTCGCGCTCCTCCGGGCGGAAAATCAAGTTGCGACAACCGTGACTCCACTCATCGCCCAGCTTGCGCATGGATTGTTCACAGAAGATCTGCACGTCCTGGGTGCACAGCCAAAACCCCCGAAACAGGCGGACGTGGAGGCCCGCAAAGCCAAGGAGCTCCGGTACCTTAGGGAATCGATTAATTTGGTCCTGAGTCCCGGTATGCGGAAGGCGTACCCAACGGACAGCGATCAGAGGAAGAGGGACCCCTATTATACTGAAGCTACGATTGGGGGAGAGCTGTACAAGGTGATTTCATTTACTACTAATTTGCACCGTCCTACCATTTTTCGCCAGTCGGGCGATTTTGTGTTGATTCGTAGAGCTCATGATCCCAATCGGGAAGCACCAGCACCATCCTTTACGAATATTGGCGAGAATGCGACGCTCTCGGACTACTTCTGGTTTGCCAGGATCATCTATTTCATAATCGACAGAGGCATTGTACACGTTCAGTGGCTGGAGCACGGGTTAGGGACCATCATGGGCGAGATGGCAGATCCCCAAGAGCTCTTCATGCTTATTCTATGCGAGAATCAGGATGTTAGCTCTATTGTCCGCAAGATCAAAGTTTCAAGCGTTGTAGATGGGGGAGATCTGCCGCACAGCGACTTACCGGGCCATTTTTTCGTGCGGTATCGATATTTTCTGTCCTTATTTTCTGTTCTGACAACGGGTGCATAGATTCATTTACAACGGCCAACCAGATGGGTCATTCACGTCCATCGACAAGGATGAACTCATCCGCTGTTTCGGGCGATCTCCACCAGAGAATTGCGTTCGATGCGCACGCTCGGAGCAATACAATATATTGGGCGAGTGCACTATTCTGCCGGACAGGACCGGTGTCACCTACCAGGGCTTTGAATTCCACAAGCACGAGTTTTTTCTCTACAAGAACGAGAAAGGCTCTGGTCCTGCTTTCATTGGGCAGCTGACCGAAGTGCAACGTGAATCGAGGGGAGGTGTTATGGTTGTTCTTCGGAAAGTGGGTCGAATGGCGATTGATATGCGAGGTATCGACTTTGGCGGGGATGTCCCTTACATCTACGTGCGTATCAAATTTCTGCCATTGATGGCTGCCTGACCTGTCTCAGCCTGAACGACATGTCTTTCTCACCCACGAAACGACTACAGTCCCCGGGAAACTGTTAATTCGTCCCGTGCACGTCTATGCGTACGATTTCTTTCAAGATCTGGACGAGTTGAAGGAGTGGATCGATTACTCTCCATACAACTTCTATTGCACCCACCGTGTTTCCTCTCTCTCTGGCTCGCGTAAGGAATTGTGGGCCAAACGGGTGGAGGTACTCGCTGCTTCTCACGTGGTCTGTGGATTCCCCACCTGCCGGTCGGATTTATACCGCCCGGAGTTGCGCGAGCAGGACTTTGAGGCGCAGCACACGGACGAAGACTACACTTGTCTGGATTTATTTGGTGGGACTGGTGCCTTCAGCCATGGGATTGCCGAGGGAAGTAGGGGACTGCTGAAGCCTACGCATCTCGTTGAGATCACGCCGAGCGCTGCTCGAACTGTACAGTGAGTTACGCGCTTTTGTTGTTGACACTCAATGATGAGTTTGTAGAAAAAACTCGGACGCGGTGGTATACTGTCAGGATGCCAATACGGTTCTGCGGTATTTTGTCAAATTGCACGAGGGCCATGAATTCAAGATTCCAAATCAGTTTTTCGGGAACGGAGAGCAGCTACCGCCCCCGCTGAAACCTGGCAAGATGCGGGCCATATTCGCAGGCCTGCCTTGCCAATCACATTCTGGACTAAACATGTTCCGCAAAGCAGAGGATCCCAAAAGTAATCTGATACTTACCACCCTTTCCTACGTCGACTTCTTCCGACCGCATTTCTTCTTCCTCGAGAACGTCCCCGGATTCTTGCGATACAATCTTCTTGCGAAGCAGGAGAGCCGATATCGCGTCGAGGGCGGCATCGAGATGGGCGGCATCAAACTCTTGCTTCGTGCCTTGCTGGATATGAAGTACCAAGTGCGGTACTTCCTATTGCAAGCGGGCAACTACGGTGCTCCACAGAGTCGAGTTCGCTTTTTTCTCGTGGCGGCGCTGCATGGGCATCCACTGCCTGAAATACCCCAACCAACGTGAATGGTTTCGTTCTTCTTGATGTGCTGCTCGCTGACTGTTTTGTGCAGTCACGATTTTGAAGTGGTGCACCAACTTCGGATAAAGTTGCCTCTTCAAAAGGTGCCTGTCAATCCGGTGCGCACGACGCGCGGTACTATGGCACACCCGTCTGTCTCCATCGAAGACGCCATCGGCGACTTGCCGCCGTTCGATTGGTTAGGGTTTTGTTTTGAATCGACGTTCAATTGTTGATTGCGGGTCTAGGAAACATCCCAATCGGAAGAAGGCCGATCCTAAACTGCAAAATCTAGTCAAGCGGCGGAAGGATGAGGGGATACCCGTTGTGAAATGTGACTATGAGAAGCCTCACTGTGGGTATGAGGGTGTGGTTCAATACAAGTATGAGCCGCGGACAAGTTATCAGCGAGAGGCACGGGAGCATGCCACAGAAGATTTACAACACTTTACGAGGTGTCTTTTGCCAAAGACGGTCGAACGGTATGAATTCATTCATCCCAGTGTCAGTTTGCTGAAACTTTGATAGTGTCGTGACGGTACCACTTGAAGTCGGTGCCGATTTCCGGAGTGGGCAGCTCATTTCTTGTGTTGACGTCGAGCTGATTGGAACAGGTCTTCCGGACAGTTTGGGCGAATGGCAGTTCAGCAATCCGACCTCTTCAGTCGGGAGAAACAGATATAGATCAAGTAAGCGGGCTTGAGTTTGAAAGGGTAATGTTCATTTTCGCTCTCAAGCATTATACTCGAGGTTGAACTGGGCGGGGTACTTTCCGACGACGGTCACGAATATGCACCCTACAGCCAAGCAGAGCCGAGTTCTCCACCCTGATGTCTGTCATTTCCTCATTTTCTGTAACACTCCACTCAACTTGAATTCCAGTGCATGAGAATGGTGACGGTTGTGCGTGATTCCTGTGTTTTAATTCGGCGGCGTTGTTCAAACTCCCGTCCAGCGGGAACTAGCGCGATCACAGGGATTCCCTGACTGGTTTGTGTTCGTGTCGTTGAACAACAACGTCGTGACGGTAGGCGCCTTGAAGAGAACTCGAATGCAAGTCAACTCATCATTGGCAGATGCACCGCCAGATTGGCAACGCGGTGCCTTGGCAAATATCGCGTGCGTTGGGTCGCGAACTTAGAGCAGCTCTGTTTAGCCGGTGGAAGAACGAGCTCGTGGACGACTGATGCATGTGACCACGCGGGCCTTGCAGGGAAGAAGAAGAAGAAAATCGAATAATAGCCACTGTAGCAGTATCATTCATGTAGCCATATGCAAGCGAGTTGCCACGTCGGAGGTAGCTGCTTTTTGCGGTACTCTGTATCCATCAGGCCGAGGAGAAGATCCATCACAACTCTGTTCCTGCTCCCTTCGAGTCTATGGACCTCGAAGCACCCTCTGTTACGATTTCGCGTTCCTCTTCCTCTACATCCGCCGGTACAGGTCTCGAGCACGAACGCACTCCATCCGAAACCACACTCTTTTCCATCTATTCCATGTACACAGACAGCCCGAGCCCGATTGTCCCCCCAAAGGACCACCACATCCCAATTGTCAGCGTCACCCTCCCGGACACATACCACACCTCATATCCAAAGACCAATGGCTTCGAGCCCTCCGAACTGGCCTACGCGGACCAGGAGGTGCCCCCGAAACCACCACCTCAGACACGTACAAAGGCAGGGGTACTTCTGAATGGGCCTCCGCGGACAACCAGTCTCAGGCCCGTTTCCGACTACACGACAGCGACGACCTCCTCGGGCATGACAGCCGTCGAGGATCGAAGAGCGTCCACGGGCAACTTTAGCCATTCCCCGTCAATTCCTTCATCCTCCCGTCAGTCTTCCAGACACAGTTCGCCAAAGTCCAATTCTCTCCGTGCGCTACCACCTCTTCCTGCTTCGGTGGGACACTCGCCTCCAGCGACCCCCTCACCAATACCTACAACCCCTTCTCTCTTAGCTGCGGGCATGCCAAGTCCATCACTGCCGCTAAAGCATCCAACATATTCTCCCGGGAGCAAGACCTCGCTTGTTCCATCCGAGGGCGAGGATATGGATGGTTTCCACGTCCGTAACACGTATGCCCAGCTGGAAATGTCGGGTGTGAAAGGGGATGGGTACGAGGAGGGTGTGGAACGGACGCGTGCACGAATAGGAACGAGTCGTGCAAGTCAGCTGTTGGCTGAGAATGCCGTTGGCGACGGGACGGAAAAGTCGGTTCCGTTAGACCCGAAAGAGATGCAGACGCTGAAAGCGGTCGACCGGTGAGTTGCTATAGCACTTATGGGCTTTCATTAACGCCGCGCAAGCTATGGATTCTTCTCGACGCCGTCCCATGATCGACTGGTGCAGCTTCCCTCCACACCGCTTGTGAAACGCCTTTCTATAACACGTGCGGGTCCTTCGTCTGAGAAACCCACTACCCGATCCCTCGACGCCGTCCCCCCAGCCCCCGTGCTTCTAAAGGAAACGTCGCGGATAGAAAAGTGGACGCGGATGATGCAGCCTCTCTCTCGTGATCAGGGTGGCAACGTCGAGTCGTGGCGCGTCAAAGCGTCGAAGCAGGCGAAATTGCGACTCCGAACGTACAAGGGCATTCCGGATCGGTGGCGGCCCGCTGCGTGGGACATGCTCATGACCGCGTTCGCACGAACATCGCCTGCCGTGATGGCCCAGCTCAGCCAGCAGTATCGCCAATCTCTGGAAAAGCCGTCAACGTACGATATCCAGATTGATTTGGACGTACCACGGACTATCAGCGGACATATTATGTTCCGGACGAGATACGGTGCAGGCCAGCGATCACTATTCCACGTCCTGCACTGTTTTTCTTTGCGATGTGATGACTGCGGCTACGTCCAGGGCATGGGCCCCATTGCCGCCACCCTTCTGTGCTACTTCGAGCCGGAAAAGGTCTACGCGTCCATGGTGCGGCTACACGATGCCTATGGTATGCACAGCATCTTCATGCCCGGATTCCCCGGCCTCCTCGAAGCCATCTACGTCCAGGAGCGGATAACGGAGCAAATGATGCCGGACGTGTATGCGGCGTTCCAAAAACACACCATCTCCACAACGTCGTATGCGACCAAGTGGTACATTACCCTGTTCTCCAACTCGGTGCCCTTCCAAACACAGCTGCGCCTTTGGGATGCCTTTCTATTAGAGGGCACGGATCTCTTTGTGGCGGTAGCTGTCGCGATCGTGTGGGTCTACAGAGGTTTGTGTTCCGTGTATTCTCGTCAGGTCCGTTCTAACGAATACAGATCACATAACATCTGCTGCGGCCAATTTTGAGACGATCCTCTCTCTGCTTTCCTCGTTCTTTGTCCCCGAAGATGAAGACTCGCTTCTATTATGGATCGAGAAGACTCTGGGCGACAAGACTTTGCGAGCCAACATGACGCGGTGGCGAGCTGATTGGAAAGAGCTTGTTGCTGCGGGCAAGGACGGCACGGCGCTGCTATAACCTTGCCACCGCCGCGCAACCCTGGTACATATATTTATCCTCTTTCCGCGCGGCGGACTACTCTCGTTTTTCCTTTCTTTCTTGCACTCATCACCTCTCTTGACAATGCATTTATACCTTATTCTTAATTGCGCACTCTGCATGCATCCACACATTCCTTTTTTTCCATCCATCCATCGCATATCTCTGCTCTCACAATGCATTTGTATCCTGTACTGTACGCAATCTGACGCTTTTTGGAGATACATTCCACACATAAATCAATCCTACATGGTCCATTAATGTTTAGATTCGTTTAATCACTGAGATCCGCCATAATGTCGTCGTCGTCGAGGAGACAATCGGCGTACTGCTCCAGTTCCTGCACAGGATGTATTAGATTCAGGGAAAGTGGACGACGGGGAACGTACATCTGCCGAAGGTGCAGGGGCGGAGGAATATTTGACGACATTGTTTTGCGGCGTCAAATAAAATGGAACGGGCGCTGGGGCTGCAGCACGAGATGAAGAAGCCTTAATGGCTTCACTCATCGCTGTCTTGCGTATCTTGGAGGGACTCTGACCGGAAACCTGGTGGTTTGCCACATCTACGAGAATAGGTTCCGCCTCCCGGGCGCGCAATGCGGCTTCCGGTGAAGCCCAAGGACGTTCGGGCGTGATCGGCATCGTGGCTCCAATGTTGGCCTGGTAGTCGGCACCGTCGTTGCCCCGGTCGCCGCTGTGGCCTTTCACGTAGGACAGCTTGACCTGTTGATCACGACGCTTGCGGGCTTCCAGGTGGGCTTGGATGTATCGAATAAGAGGCGCGTTCTTCACTGGCTGACCAGACGAATTTATCCAGTTCTTCTTGATCCAACCACCGATCCAGTCGTTAAAGCCTTGGAGAGTGATTAGTTCGGTTAGGTGATAAGATATGTGGATGAACATTGGATTGAATATTGGGAGTCGGTCTTGATCATAAGTGGTCGCGTGCTGTTCGGCGTGGTCTCGAGGACTCGGAGAATAGCCTGCAACGTATTAGCGTCGGACGAAGTGGTATTGTAAACGCACAATGAGCTCCGCGCGATTGTTAGTCTGATCGCCCGGACAGCGCTCTGCGATATTCCTTGGTCGCATGAATACAGTGCGTGAAAAGGAGTACTATACGCACCTCGGGTCGTCTGGTCCCCACCATACTCCGACGCCAGCGACGGAACCGACTTGGCCGTTGCCCTTGCAGGCCCCGTCGCTGTATACAACGTCCCAACCGTCTGCATCGACATCAGAGGACATTGCCCTCTTCTTTCCCTTGCTGCTCGAGGAGGCTCCAGGTGCTGGTGCCGCCGCCGCTGTGGAAGACGAAGCACCGTCTCCGGCAATCCATGCTTCAGCCTCTGCGTTGCTGTGGAACTTTTTGTATTTCGCGCCGGTGAATCCTTTAACCTGAATGCATGTTTCCAGGCATCCGTATAGCTAGTCAAGAGCTGCTCACCTGTTCCTCCGCCTGGTTTTTCCCAGGCCATTCGAGATAAACTCCCGGTTGCCTCCCAATTCGGACGGCGTAGTAAGGCATTTTGGATGGTTTCGATATACGCGGTGTAAGAGGAGCCGGTGGCCGCAGAAATCTGCAGACGAATCGAGTACGAGGCAGTTTGAGTTAGACGCGAATTGCAATTTGAGTCACGTGCATCACTTCGCGCATCACAAATTGATGCTCGGCTAGATCACGACGCGTTTGCGTTTGCGTTTGCGTGCCAACGCGTCTTACACCCAACCAACACTCAACTGCGCCTCTTTCCTCACATTTGAACGCGTATTGAACCTAGCAAGATGCCATTCTGGGCCGTGAAAGTCGGCCACAAGCCAGGAATCTATTCCACTTGGCCCGAGGCCGAAGAACAAGTACTTGACATTTTCTGCTCATATGGACATATGAATGACTCAACCTCTCAGACGAAGGGCTTCAAGCGACCGATCCACAAAAGGTTCCCGTCTAGAACCGAAGCGGAGGCTTGGATGGCCCAAGGTTCATTGCCCCTCAAGACAACGAATGGAGCTTCCAGCAACAAGGGGAAGAAGCGTGCACTCCCAGAGGATGATGATTCAGACGGTTGGGATGTAGTCTACAGCGACGGCGCGTGTAAAGGCAATGGAAAAGCTGGCGCCGTTACAGGAGTGGGAGTATTCTGGGGACCGTACGACCCTAGGTGCGTACGGCACTCGTTTTCATGCAGTTTCCTCACTCCGCCAAGGAACATCGCGGAGCGCTGTCCGGGCGATCAGACCAACAACCGTGCAGAGCTCATTGTGCGTCTGGAGTGCCATTGTTTTGCTGCAATGTTAATTCAAATCCACAGGCGATTCTTCGAGTCCTTGAGACCACTCCCCCGAGCCAAAGACCCCTTATGATCAAGACCGACTCGAGATACTCGATGGACTGTACGTTCCTATATCTCTCATCAGCGCTAACCGGATTAATCGTCTCCCAAGGTCTCCAGAAATATATCAGTGGTTGGATGAAGAATGGCTGGAGAACCTCGGAGGGCAAGCCGGTCAAGAACGCGCCCATAATCCGATACATCCACTCCCACCTGGAGGCCCGAAAGCATCATGGCCAAAAGGTGAAACTGGTCTACGTCCAAGGCCACAGCGGCGACCCAGGCAACGATGGCGCGGACCGACAAGCCAACTTGGGTGCCACGAAACCGGCCGAGCCAGAACGCGAATGGGCGATACTCGAGGCCGAATTGCTCGCCGACCTCGACGAAGAGCTCGTACCACCTGGGCAGCTCGAGTCCGTGCTCCTCGATGTACAGAATCGCCACCTGGAAAATAGCCTGGAGAGGCCAGCGAAGAAACTCAAGGTGTCGGCAGAGCCACATCCTCTGACCAAGAAGACGGCCAAATCAGTTCCCGCTCCCGTTCCGACCTCAGAGGTACTCTCATTTGACCAAATTCATTCTCGATTTAACCCGTTGTACGCAGGATGAATTGGCGGAATACGCGGGTTGTTTGCTTGATGATGATGACTTGCTCTCAGACTTGCCATAACTCGGCAAGTCCGCCATAGGACAATATCGCAAAGGTGACTGGCGGTACATGGAAGAATGGTTTTTCGACAGCAAAGGCACTCTCAACCTGATGACTTCGAATACCGCCTCTCATGTTGTTAACCACGCTATAGGTCAACGTCACCACGGGATACACTGGAAAATGTTGGGTTCACGGGTGGTGAAGTTCCTCCCCTTGGCTTTACCGCTATATGCTTGCAGGACGGCTGGTGTCCGTCCTGGTTCACTGCTGGTGTTACCGTGTTTTTTACCTGGAATCGCGACCTCATCGCTGTTCGTGCATCTATCTGCCATCGGCCGCGAATCCCATGACAAAGGAGTGCGTGTTCTTTAACCAGTCAAGATTCGTTTATTGACATTGATCAGGTCAACATTTGGTGAGATTTCTTTCGCTGTATGTCCGGACCAACCGCATGCCATGCCGCTGCCTGCGAGCCCCGTCCCGCACTCATCACTGGTAAGTGGTTTGACGTCAAGGGCATCACTCCTTGGAGTTTGGCTTCGGAATGAGCTACACCATATTCAGTCACGGCGATTTTAGCCTTGTCAAGACCTCCAAGGCCGACAAGACTTCGATCTAACCAACGGCCGAGAAGTTGTTCAGGTTACTGTCGACCCCGGAAGCTGCATGTACACCGTTTTCCTCCCTTCTTCCCATTCTCCGTGTAACTGACCAAGCGCAGGTGAACATAAGTCAAGAACACCGGCACCTCCGTGGTGCCGAGGTCGCCCAGCTGTGCATCACTTTTCCCGACAGCGAGGTTGGGGACATTCGCTCTGTCACCCAGCACTCTTCAGGTTTCGCAAAATAAAGCGGAAGCATGTAAGTACCGTTTCAAAGTTTGGATAGATCGCTGGGTTCGCGATATAATTTCATGCCAAGTACTACGTAGTAGGAGAAGAATCGCATAGGGAAGCACAAGCCCTCCATTACTAAATAGAATTTGTTCATTTGCACCGGGTAACGATCAACAATCAAGACCATCCACCCATCCACTCCTAATCTAATCTCTCACTGTCCCACCATGACAGACTCGCCGGAGTCATTTGACCTCCTGGGACTGAAGCTCGACAATCACCCGTTGCTGCCCAAGATGATATGTATGGAGTGGGCGAGGGCGACTGGACCTAGCAAGCTCATAATGGCAGCTTGGTCCGTAAATCAAATCGAGGCCAACGAAGCCACTGTATATATTGTGCGGCACTCAATCCTGACCTCGATAAACGGTGCTGGAGCTTCTTCTAGATGGACCCACCGCTGGACGTACGACGGTCTGCCGAATATCAGGAGAAACTATACACCCACTGGTCCTGCGCCATAGAACGATTAGTCCAACAACCGACTCAAGCCGACCAACAAGGTCTCGTAGCCGGCAACTCCAAGCTGGCCATTCCTGACGGGAACGCCTGGATTTGGAGCGAGGGTGTCTCCCTGCCAGAAATCTTCCGAACTCTCGAATTGGATCCTTCGACTCCGGGTATCCGCTTCATAATCTATCCCAAACAGCACAAACGCAAACTGTCTAGTTCTATGGAACAAACGGAGCAAGGCTCACCCTCAAAGAGACCTAGGGAACAAGAAACCTTGACGGCTTCAAAGTCTGATGATACAGACCTTGGCAGCGGTAATTCTTTCAATTATCACATCCTGTATGCATATTCACCTGCCCTCCAGAACAGTCGAGAGAAGAGTTTACCCTTTCCGCTCAATCCCTTGTCGACCACATCGCGCAAGAAATGCGATATAAAGATATCATGAATCAGTCCGGCCATACCACGAGCATCCCCTTCCCTGCCTTTTTGGGCAGTGAGCTTCCGGGCACTTTCAAAGCGACGGCAAACGACAAACGGACTCATTTTGAATATAGGACGCGCTCGGCTCTCCCGGAGCTCGTCCAAGACGTCATCGCCAACGATGGGTCCAATAAGACCGAGATGGTGAATGTAGTGGGTATTCAGGGGTGTGGTAAAAGTCACCTCTTGGCTGCCCTCGCAGTGGTGCTGCTCGTCCTCGGATGTCCGGTCGTGTTTCTGGTGCTGTCATCAATGAGAAGCCGTCCAAAGGACATCCGGGATGCCATTGGTGTTGCACTATGCGCAAACCCAGAACTGAAGGTCTTCATCAATAAATTATTGGACAATTGTCGGGGCCCGGATCCACTAACAGGATTGCGAAACTTCATGCAGTCCATGAACTCCAAGGGCCACAAAATGGTCATCATCGCACTCCATCTCGACTCCCCGTCCTCGCAAATCATGGACACTATACTTTCGATGGCCAGAGGCCATTCGTTGTATTTTACAGCAGACCCCAATGGGGATATTTGGTGCACGCACCATACAAATACCGCGTTCTCGGAGATTTGCCATGAGTTCCCATTGTATACTTTACCAACGGTAAGGATGCTGTTTGCACCATATTCTCATCTCATCTCTCCTGGAGCAGCCTGATCTACAATGTTGGATGCAAAACTACGAAAAGGAGGCCAATGTTCCGCTCGAGGAAAACCACGTCAACGACATTCTTGCGACAACGGGAGGAGTTCCCATGCTCGTCGACATATTTTTTAAGAAGCTTCAAAAAGAGCGCTGTTTCTCTCAAGAACTTCTCGAGTTTTCGCAAAGTTCCATTGATTACTCCGATGCCATTTTCTCTCAACTGGACCGTCATTATTCCAATCTCTTGAACAGTCGCCAAGAGATGTCAGCTATTTCTACTCCCTCCGTTCTTTCCCATTCTTACATATACTGTAGCCTCAGAACGGATGTGGCTGACTTCCTCATGGCGGTGTTGAATTGCGATAAAGCGGATGTCGTGGTGGAAATGCCTGATAGGAGATTCATGTTCCAAGACCAGAATGGGCACTGGCGATATTCAAACGTGTTGGCATTCACGGCCATAGTCCGCCTCATCACCAAACTCCAAGATGGGATCATCGTTTTGGATGCGAAGCGATGGGCGGCCAATATACACTTGGTCAGGGACAACCCATCCATGGTAGGCTTCTCAACGGAGTTCGCCGTGACGGCTGTTTTCGGGCTCGGTTACCGCCTACCTCCTTTGGACTTGAAACCAGCCCCTCCAAGACTGTCTTTCGGACGCTTGCCAGTCTTGCGCATCCCTTCTCGTCAACTTGTCCCAGACGCCATCACCGTCGAAGGCATATACGTGCCAATGGCCAGCAACTTCCGATACGTCGATGCTGTGGTTGTGTGGAGCACCGGAAATGCCGCCCAAAGGATTACCCACCTGATGGCGGTCCAGATAACGGTCAGCCCTCGACACAAACCTTCCAACGAGCAGTTTTATGCTGATGGAGGGGATTGGGAGGCCTGGAAAGAAGTGCTGGAGAATTCAACACTCAATGTGGGGATCATACAGTGGCATTTTCTGTGGGTCAAGAAAGAGGATGTATTCGAAGCGAAGCAAACGCGCAGAGGAGCAAGGCAGATGGAGTACAAGGTGGGAGTGCAGTATGTCTCCCCGGACATTCACGATGCCCTGAAAAAGATTGCGCAATAATCATCTTATTATTATTTGACGTCTGTATTCTCGTGAAACTTCTTTGTTGCTTGCGCTCTTCCCAAGTGCAGTTGCTCCTCGAAATGTGTTCGTGACAGGAGGTGGAGAAGGGTGGAAAGAAGGGATGCAGCAAATAATGTTGGGGCCAGGTAACCGTAGTCCTGCCAGTGTAGAACCCTTCTTGTCCCTCAGGCTGGATCCCAGCTCGTCAAACATGGTGTTTCGGACGTGGGCTAGGGTTTGATCTGGTCGCTGGGAGAAATAAATGATGAAGAATGCGGTAGGTCGGCCAGTCCGAGTCTGCCGGTGGTGAAAGATGAGATAGTGGTGAGATGTGCGTTTGCTGAACACGGGTCCGGTGAGAGTAAGCGGGTTGGTCTTGATTAGGTATTACATGGTACAAAGAAATGTTGTACGCTGTAAAATGCAATCCTAAATACAAAAGAATTGCGCTAGGAAACTACAGCCTCGTCAATCCGTGCGGGACGCTGAACAGGAAGATACATACGCGGCGGCACATCGACCTCGCTCAAGTACCACGCCTCTACAATTGCCAGTTAACGGCGACCAGAAGGATATGCATACGGCTTACTATCAGCACCGGCCGTCTCCTCTGCCACAGTCGTGCCATTCCCAGCCCAGAAGAACCGATTCGTATGGCCCTCCAGATACTCGTAGTTGTAATCCTCCCAGCGTGGGTGCTCGAGCGCGCGCGCGGCGTGAAGGCAAGATCCTATATGCAGTTCCAGCATTCTTATCAAGACGCAAACGCAAACGCACCAGGCCACAGAGCCACTACCCGTCCCTCCTCCCCGCCCTGTTTATACCATGAACGGCACTTTTCACTGAACACGGTCTGCTTGCGTCAATACAAGTTCTTGCGCGGCCTGTTCCTACCTTCTTAAAATGGTGCTACCCAGAGCATCAATCGAGTGCTCGTGGTTGAATATAACAACTGACCTCGATGTACGCATCCCAATCTTCCACCGCCTCAACCTTGACTTCCATACTCTTCAGATGTTCGCGCTGCAACTTTAGGGTCGCCTCTACGATATAGTCGACTTGCCGTTCGATGACAATCAGTAGGGATCTGAGCTCGAGGTAAGTCCAAATCGAACGCAGCGTTAACATGCACTCACCCACTGCCCACAGCAGAATTCGGCCCCATGACCTGGAACCAATTCGGGAACCCATCAATCGCGACGGAGAGATAATGCTTCGCGTGCGGCGTGTACTTGTCAGCCAACTTCACCCCGCCACGCCCAACGATGGGGAAACGGGGCTTGTAAGAGGTATCGAACCCGGTTGCGCTGTAGATATTTGACTATGGACAGTCGCGAGTTGGACATGAAAGGACTAACCAGACTATAACATCCAGCTCATCTACCTTGCCGTCGACTGTTTCAATTCCTGTGGGCAGAATTTGCTTGATCTCGGTGGAATTGAATTCGACCTGGGGTCAGAGTCAGAGACTGATGCCGGAAAAACGAGCTGGGACGAACATTATCTGTGCACAGGGCTTCGAGATACCCTGGTCCCGGAGTCAAACGACGGCATCCAGGGGAGAATTCAGGAATAACTGGACAAGATATCAGCACCAGACAACGCCAAATAAGAAAACTCACGTCGTTCAGCAATGAGGGGCCTAGCTGATAGCCGCTGCAGCATATCCTCTTTGAATGCCGCCTTTCCAATCTCCTGCAGGGCGCTCCCCTTCAACGTGACGACGTGGATCGACTGAGCTCATCATCAATCAATGTTGCTTGAAAGTAAGATGTATGGATACGGACGTTCAGATCCGATTCCAAATCTCTTCTAAACTCTTTGTAGAACATCGGATCTTTGTATTGTTCCTTGTCCTTGTCCGTGAATACATCTGTGACCGTCAATCAGCGTGCCGGAGAGGGGGAAAACAAGTCGACGTGCAATTCGACTCGGTCTTCCCCATCCCCAATTCCCCTGCGCGATTCCCAAGGAACGTGGGAGACACCCAGGTCTTGCCGCGAACGTAATTGATCAGATGGCCGACTTTGGGCTGCAGAGCTGGGACAATTTGGATGGCAGAGGAACCCTGATGAGAGTTGGATTCCGTGGTCAACTTTGGTAGGTGGATACTCACCACACCAATAACTCCAACCCTTTTATCTTTCCACGAATCCTCCCAAGCACCTTCACCATTGTCCGCCTCCCAATTGGCGCTATGCATAATCTTGCCAGTAAACGAGTCGAGACCTTTGATGTCTGGCCACTTCCATCGACTCAGCGCGCCCATAGCAGTGATGAGGACATCCGCAGTGTCGTCGAATTGCTCTGCATTTCCGTGTTGAATGGTTAAATTCCATTTGCCCGTTTCTTCAGAGTAGATGGCGTTGGTGAGGCGGTGTTCGAGTTTGATGTACGGCCAGAGTTTGTAGGCGTCCACTGAAAGGAGTGAGTGAACGTTGCAGTGGCCGTGGAATGCAGACCTGCAGATTGTAGATACGCTTGTATTTCTGGATACAAGATTGGTGTTTGAATTGACCCTGGGGAGACTTCGTACCATGGCCAGGCGCATAGAAAGACGACCAGTCTGTCTGCGCCACCAGTCAGTCAAGGAATTTCGTCGAGCCTTCGAGTGAATACCTTCTGAAAAAACGATAGTTGGTAGCAATGGCTGGGTATGTCGCATGCAATTCCGGGATACTTGTTCGAGAACCAGGTCCCTCCGACACCCGCGTACGCTTCGTAAATAGTCAACTTGATGTTTGGGACGCGCTGCAGCAATCTATGTATGCGTTCGAATGAAGGTATCCTGGAATGAAAGCTGCTCACCGGATTGCAGTCGTGATGCCTGGATTCGGGTTATACACTGTGCGAATTGAAATCTACAACGCACCACTAAATCCTGCTCCGACCACAACGACGCGTATGGGACGCGCAGCATCAATGGCGGAATCTCCAAATAACGCTGCTGCAAACCTTGAGTAAGTCTGGCGCGGGGAACCTACCGTGACTCACAAGGCGGCATTCCGATATGTTGCAAGTACGAACTGTCCCATTATATGTGGCCATGGGTCACCGGATGATGGGGCGCCCATTTGTCGCATCCTGAGAAAGATGGAGATTGAATTGGAGTCATTGGATTTGCGCGCTTTCAGACTGTCCCACAGGTTGACGGACGCGTGCATGTAGTAGAAGCGCGTTGGCAGATCACAGGTGTAGCAAGAGCGAAGGACGAGGCGCGTCGGGTTCAGCGGGCGAAAAGTATCATCAACGTCTTCAGGTACCCATAATGCCACCGATGCGCGCAGTTTGCGCGTTGATTCGTTGTATGTGAGGAGCGTGGGCTCGATGGTGCAACATGGTTGTGGATCGAGTCAGAGAAAGCCAACTAATACTCCCACGAACTGCTTCGAAGATATTATCGTTTGCGATAAGTACAGGAAACAACTGGGATAAAATACGTAGTGGAGACCACATGCTAGTCGAGATGAGCAACATGGAGAAGCAGTTTGGATCTTGGAACATGGCGAAAGAGACGCGGTGAATTGGCGTGCGGAGGCGGGGGCGGGGGCGGAGCCCTGCCATAAATCCGTCCATACAAGCCGCCATTCCTCGAGTCCTTCTCTGTGGACATCATCTCCCGAGAATCGGCACCATGGGCCGGTACATCGTGCAATAATCCGTTGAAATAGATGTCTTCATTGTACATACGTGGGGTGGTCGTGGATTCCCCAAAGCCTGTGAATCGGAACAAAGACGCTTGTACTACCCGAGCATCTGAGAGGGCTTCAACAACAGTGTTGAGTTCAGAGAGGGCCGAGTCGGAGAGAGTTTGTGGTCGGGAGCAAGCCGCTGATTTCCAATCACGTCACCCTCCACAATGTTCCCTGCGTGAATCGAGGTTTCTTATACGCGGCATTATGTGGGAACGCACGCTGCAAGACCTCATTCGTGGCCTGCGCGCCAACAAGAAGGATGAATCCAAGTTCATAGCCAAGGCCGTCGATGAAATCAGGACAGAGATCAAGAGCGACGACATGGAGCTCAAGGCTGGCGCCGTCCTCAAGCTCACCTATGTATGTTCACCACCCGACAGCAGGCGGCCGTCTCACGAGTTTGCGTGTAGCTCGATATGCTGGGCTATGATATGAGCTGGGCCTCGTTCCATGTAGTCGAGGTCATGTCCTCCACGAGATTCCATCTCAAAAGCGTCGGATATCTGGCCGCCGTACAGTCCTTTGACCAAGAAACGGACGTTCTCATGCTCACTACGAATCTGCTCAAGAAGGTGCGTCGGTCCAGATATACCTTGGCAATAATTCATCTCCCATAGGACATGACCTCCAACCCTTCAGACGTAGCTCTGACGCTCAACGGTCTATCCCACATCGTCACCCCAGACCTGGGCCGCGACTTATCGCCCGAATTAATCACCATGTTGACGCATTCCCGAGCCCACATCCGGAAACGAGCGATTTTGGCACTGTACAAAGTCATGATCAAGTACCCGGAAGCGCTGCAGCCTGGCGTCGCGCGGCTGAAGGACAAGTTGGACGACCCCGATCCAGGCGCGTTTTCCAACTATTTTGACGCGCATTCCGGGCTCACTCAACTAGAATAGGCGTGGTTGCTTCGACCGTCAACGTTCTTTGTGAATTGGCACGACGCAATCCGGAGGATTACCTGACACTCGCTCCCCAGTTATTCCATCTTCTGACCAGCTCCACGAACAATTGGATGCTCATAAAGATCGTCAAATTGGTACAGGGTCCTCCGCTTCCTGAAGTATTTTCTAATACCAAGCATTCAGTTTGGGTCACTATCCCCACATGAACCGCGGCTGGTCAAGAAACTCCAGCCACCCATAACAGAGCTCATCTCCACGACACCTGCGATCTCGTTGTTGTATGAATGTGTACACACTTGTATCATCGGAGGGATGCTACAAGGGTCTTCGGGCTACTCTCTGGCCAAGTTGTGTGTCTCGAAGCTTGCTGCCTTTATTCAAGATGCAGATCAGAATCGTATGTATTAAAAGTCGCTTTTGATTGTCTCGAATAACGGGTTCCAGTCAAGTACATTGCTTTACTTGCCCTGGTCAAGATCGTACCGACTCACCCTCATTTGGTGGCGGAATACCAAGACACGATTCTCGCTAGCGTCAATGACCAAGATATCAGTATCCGATTGCGAGCATTGGATCTTGTATCCGCCATGGTCCGTCGAATCTCGAAATTTCCACTTGTACTAAAATGTGTTTCAGGTGACACCGAATAACCTCCAATCCATCGTCCAACAAGTCCTCTCCCATCTGGTTCCCGACTCCTCCTCAACCGCGCAAACAGCCGCCCAATCACTCGCCCAACACACTATCCCTAGCTCACCCACGTCAACCAAACCCCTCTCCCCTAGCCAATCCCCCGCCTATCGCCTCGTCCTCGCCCAGCGAATTCTCAGCATTTGTTCACAATCCATGTACGAGAACATCACCAACTTTGAGTGGTATCTTTCCGTCCTCGTCGACCTGGCGCACGTCGCCAACGTTGACGTGGGAGTGCAAATTCGAGACCAACTCGTTGATGTCGTGGGTCGGGTTAAAGGTGTCAGGCGATATGCGGTCAAGCTGATGTACACTCTGCTTTGCGACGATACGATATTGCATAATGCTCGTGATGAGGGGAGTTGCTCGGAGGTACTTTGGGCTGCTGCTTGGATATGTGGGGAATATTGCAGGTTTGTTCGTTTGTTCTTTGTTTCTAATAGCTTACTTATCTTGCGCTCTAGCGAGCTTTCGGAGCCTCAAAAACTCCTACCGTACCTCTTGCAGCCTCAAGTGACTACGTTGCATCCCGAGATAGTGGCCGTCTACATCCATGCTACATCCAAAATATTTGGATATTGGGCAGCGGAAATCGCACAGCGGTGGGACGACAGCGATCTCGCTGAAGTCAATACTACCGTTGACTTGTTCATCACCCGCGTCGGCGACTTTGCTAAAAGCTCAGATGTGGAGGTGCAAGAGCGGGTGAGTGTTTTAATTAATTATTTCTCCCGTATTTATCGAGCTCGTCTGATTACAGGCTGCAAACTCGCTCCAACTATTCACCTTCATCCAAGCGGACCTGAAATCCTACCGACCGCGAGGATCCGCGGAAAACCCCTTCGCCGAAGCCTCCTCTTCCCTTGACCCCATGTCATCAAACGAGCCCCGATTCCCAAAGAGCCTATACCTCATCCAGCCACTGCATGATGCGTACGAGCTCAACCCCGTGGCGTTGGCAGCACAAGCCAGCGTGGCCATTCCTGACGGTCTGGATCTGGATGCATGGATTGTGCCACCGCCGCCAGAGGCTGTTGTGGAGGATCCGGAGGCCAAGGCGGCTAGGAAGGCCAAGAAGGGCAAGGGCAAGAGTAAGAGCGAGGTCAACGGGGGCAAGGCCAAGGCGAAGAATAGACACAAGGAAGAGGTTAACGGGGATGCAGATGAGCTGGCGTCACCCGAGGGCCATGTGGAGTCGCCTGAGGAAGCTCTTGAGAGGGAACAGGTGCGTCAACTTCATTTGCTTTTCTGGTCCTACTGAAAAACATGGACTTGAACAGCGACTGGCTGAACGACGAGAACGAATGCGGGAGGACCCGTATTACATTGTCGACGATCGACCTTCCACTTCGCGAACTCACGACGATGTGGATTCGATACCTGTTGTCCGGTTAGAAGGAATGCCTGCGCTCCCTTTAGGTACATGGCCTTCATTCCTTCGTCTTCAGTTAGACTTAACACGCTACAGACGACCACCGGGTATTACCCTCATTACGAGAATCATACACGCCCTCCAGTACATCATTCACAATCGACAGAGACGGCGAGATGCCCGATGGCGCCGTTCTACCACCCTTACCTGTGACGCCCTCGCCGCGATCAACAGGGGGCACCAACACTCCTACACGCGGCGCGATGGCCACGTCCTTCCCTCAATACGAGGTCGACGACGAGGCGGTTAGGACGAGCACACCCGAGCCTATAAAAGTCACTCGTTCGAAAAAGAAGACGCCAGGGAAGAAGAAACGGACAGAGGTTGGCTGATAGTCGATTTTTTGTCTGTTAATCTGTAGCATTCAAGTCATATTATTTACGGAGACGCTATACGGAAAGTGGGAGTGAGGGAGCGCTCATCTTATCAGATAGTAATACATAGGGGCGCGATCAATCACTTCCTTTTGACTTCCTTGTTCCAGTCCACCATGGAGTCGAGTTTAAGCAATCCCCTCCCACTCATTATGCTCAATGTCGACGATGAACCTATACTTCCAAGTCTTGTCAATTGCGACCCCTACACCTCTGGCTTGCGCTCCTTCCTGCTCCCAGAGTCTGGTTTTGTCGAGGTCAGGGACAGCGTCCAAGGTAACGAACGATATAAACATACTTGACAGATGCAGCGTTATTCGTATACACCAAATTGAAGACGCTGCCACGATAGCCGAGTTTGGGTGCATTTGCTTTTGTCGGATTTTGGAATGTCTGAATCTGAGGCCCACGCGACGACCGTCTATTTGGTATGGCACGACTCTCATTCTTGACACACTGTGCTCAAACCTCTTCCAGGTAGACCCGCCTTTGCCTTATCCTCGAGACCCTACTATGATCACCCAACGAGGACGCAACACAAGCGAAGTCGCTCGAGGAAAACGTCAGGGAAAAAGAAACAGAAGTCGACTTTTTTGTCTATTAATCCGTAGCATTCAAGTCATATTATTTACGCTGGAGACGGTATACAGAAAGCGCGGATGGATGATGTGTGAGTGAGGGAGGGAGAGGGAAACAGAATAGTCAGATACAAAGGCCGGGAATGATTGTACTACTTGATACCGTGTCCAAAATAATGTGTTGCGTGCGATGAAAGGAAATATTACAACTCATCGGTCCTCTTCGACGTGCTCGACAGAGTCGACGATTTCGTTGACCAATTCCATGGTCACCCCGGGAATAATTCTCTCGGCATCAGTGAATGCCCGTTGCAAAGCGCTGAGAGCGACCCGTGCCTCTTGGGAGGATACCCTGGGGAACAACTGAGACGAATGGTATTAGCATTCACGTCCCACACAAAAACGGAATATACGCACGGAAGCTATGGCTGGTAATATGACAGAGTCGAGCATGGTCGTATCGGGTAGATCATCCTCCAGCTGTACATGGTTCATCTTATCTGATAACTGCGCAGTACTGCCTCCACGAGACGAGTATGCGTCAGGGTACTCGTCGTACTCGTCGTCGTACTCGTCCGACGGCTCTCTTCGGGTAGAGTGGCTGTTGCGCGACCCTTGCGCCTCGGGCATGTGCCGGACAGTCGCTTGCTGGTCGACGCGCCTCGACGGCGGTGGCACTACAGCGGGCGAAGCGGGTAGAGGAGGCAGATCACCTTTGACGGTGATAGAAGAGCTGGAGGACATGTATGATCCCGAGGAACTCGACGAGGAATCCGACCGTCTGGTGCCATCGTTTTCCCACGTAAGAGGAGGCCCAGAGACATGGATTTGGTTCTGAGCACGTCCGACAGTCGCAGTGTGGCGAACGGTTCCAAAATCCCACAGGTCTTCGGGGTCACCACTTGCCGGTAGGTCAGCCGCAGAATGGTGGTCTTCTTCGTCTTGGCGATCCCCACCCTCTGCCTTCCATCGTTCATGACGCTCTATAAGTTCTGTCAAGTAACTCGTCTTCTTCGCCATCCGTATGAACTTGTGCTTTAGAAGATCGCGTGCCGAAGGGCGCTGAAGAGATCATTTGAGATGGTGCGCAGGTGAGAAAATGACAGACTAACATCGCGAGGATCACGTTGCAGGCAATACGAGACAAACTCCCGGAAAGGTTTGGAGAAATTGCCCTCTAGTACGGGAGGCGGATTTTTGGGAATGAGAAACAAGACCTGGGGTGGTATTAGTGCGGAAATTTCACCACGCGTCGCGACGCGTACCTTCATGGGATGCAATTCGGCGTAAGGGGGTTCACCCTTGGCCAGCTCTATAGCGGTAATGCCTAAACTCCAAATATCGGCCTTGTGGTCGTATCCGCTCTGTTTGATGACCTCAGGGGACATCCAATATGGTGTCCCGACGAATGTGTTTTTCTTGGCGGAAAGGGTTCCCGACAACTGCCCTGAAACACCAAAGTCGGCCAGTTTGACTTCACCACCGGCAGACAACAGGATGTTGGCAGCTGTAAAGATGAGTATAGGATGCCGACAAGAGATTGGAACACGCACCTTTGATATCCCGGTGAAGTTTCCCTTCGCTGTGCAGGTATTCGAGACCGCGCAGCAGTTCGCGGACGATGATGGCGATATACTCCTCGCGGAAGACGCCCGGCTTCATCTACAGCGGGATTAGAGGATGAGGAGAAGAGGGAATAGGCATTACCAAGTCTGAGCACGAACCGCCGGAGCAGTACCTATACTGAGATCAGTGCCGGCTCCGGGTTGAGGTAGAATCGCTTCGGACGAACTCCATGACGATCCATAGGTTGGAGCCCTTCAAATAAGAGCCATGGTACCTGTAGCCGGTTAGTGGTAGACCCAACGCAGACCGGCCGGCACGCACTTGGTGACATGGGGCGAGTCGAGCTGGGACAGAATCTGAATCTCCTGCTGGATATCCTCAATCTCATCCTCGGCGCTCTCGAGGTCGATGATCTTGATGGCCACCGTCTTCTGCGTTCTCTTGTCGTATCTGGTCGTGTATGCCCCTTCGAATAGAGTCGACGCAGAATAGGAGTAGACGCGCACCCTTTGTAGACTTCTCCGAATGAACCCTTGCCTACACGATGTCAGGGTTCGTGGCTGGCGAAAGAGGGCAAAGCCTACGCACCGATGCGGTCTTGCTTGACATAGAACTCTTCGGGATCCTGGTGCTGTGATTCCTGAAGGGTCGAGCGCGTCAGATTCGGTGCGATGGAGAGTGGGACGGCAGACCATGGGAGGAAAGGCTACGTGGGTCGTGTCGGGTCGTGCAAGTCGTTGAAAGAGAGAGAAGGAATCACAAATTACTTGAAACCGGTTACGAGATTGCCTGTTTGAGCAGACTGTGGCCACTTGGCAGCGAAACTCAAACGATTTACACAGAGAAGGTACATGGTTTTATTATCCCTGTTTCATTTCTACTCCATCCTCTTTCCAATCTCCACGATCGTACACCGGGGCAGGACCTAGAGGCACCTCGACAAACACCTCGCCTTTCTCCTCGCTGGTAGAACCTCCATCGGTATTTTTCTTTGCCTGTTTCCTGGCACGATATTCGATGTACTGTTGGCGGAGCCCGGGTGCGAAGAGGTAGATTGCTATTGTCCACAACACGAGGAGTAGGAGGCATACAGGCCCGATGATGAATGAGGCGCGGAAAGTCGTATCTTGCGCGGCAGAGGAGGGTGTAGGATATGAGACAGCTGGGTCATTGCGGCGAAGAATGGGGCTCATGGCGAGAAGATGAATGTTGGTAATGGGCCTCGCAGAGGTGAATGAAGGTAGGAATAGGTTGTGGATGATCAAAGTCAGGAGAAAGAGGCAATTAGGGGAGGTCAAAGTTCTCTTTTGGGTCGATTCTGATACCCGATTCTCGGGTCGATTCACAAGTCGATTCGAGTCGATTCTCGGTCGATTCTGACCCGATTCTGCTCTAGTTTCGACTCCGGAGTCGAAACCTCGATTCTGAGTCGATTCACGACAAAAATCGATTCTGAGTCGATTCTTGGTCGAGAATCGACTCCCAGAATCGACTCCCAGAATCGACCCCGGGGAGAACTTTGACCTCCCCTATTGATGTTTGGGCAGCTTTGATACAAGCACAGTTCTAATTTATCCGTCCAGTCCCGTATAAATACAATGGGAGCCCGATTAGTAGTTCTGCAAGCATCCAGTCAGTTCAGAACCAATGCAGGCCGCGTCACTCACATTAATTATACGTCAGTTGGTTTTTTCACTAATGGTGGTTTCAATTTCCGATGCTCCTGTAAATCATCAGCAAGGGAAAGACGAGCAAGAAGCCGGGCTGACTGGGGTATGGGTAGTTTCATAATCGACATGTACAAATGCCCTCTCCACGTTGGGGAGATTTTCAAGTCTGTCTTGCAGAGCTTGGCTCAGATCGTGGGCCTTCCATAGCGGCGTGTCGGCGTCCATGACAACGTCCACCTCGACAAAATAGTCCTGCGAGAGGTCAGAATAACTACAAGGAACCCAAGAGTCTGCCGCACGGGTCCACTCTGTTAAACAACTCAGTCAAATGGGTCAAGAGTGGAACAGCGACTAACATGATATGCCCGAGCAGTATCGATACCCAGTATCTCAGGGTTGAATGTCGCCGACTTGTAGACAAGCAGCTGTAGAAAGTCATGTGATGCGGATTTCCCAGCCAGCAGTTCAAACTGCTTGTATATCGTCCGAATCCAGGAGATGATCACGCCCACGGCGATCTAGCGGACCGCTTAGATATTGCATGCAAGAAGGATAAATTGCGCACAATTATGGCGCCCGTGGGGTCAAGCCACCACCGAAGTTTACTTCCACCAACGGACATGAGGATACCTGAGAAACATTCAGCTGACTTGATTTTGCAGACAAAGGCGGCCAAAATCTCGCACCAAATGAATTAATGAAAAGGTCATTCCGGTGATCCTCCCATAGCACGAGGACCTGACTCGACTTCTTTCGAAGTGATAAACAATAAAAGAACAACAGGAACTTGACAGCTAACGGCAAGAGTTGCAGTAGAGAAAATTGGTTCGGGGCGAGAGAATACCTAGCGCTATGGCCACAGCGAGGATAGATGGCAGGTGGAATGCCTTCAGATCGCCGTTGCCCGTTATCAAGTTTTGCGCAGATTCGACGATGACGACAAGGTTTACTGATCCCATTCTGTGAAATCTTAGACGCGAACCTGTGACCAGCGGCAGAACGCACAAAAAACCTGGCAATTTGAGTCAAATGACGGAGGGGAAGAGAAGATCATACCATATATAACGTTCCCTATCGTCTCGAGACGTGCGCCACCAACAGGCCACGCGTTGCCGTCGAGTTTGTCTGCTTTTCGATGCAGCCAGAATAGCAGGATATTACTTCCAATATCGAATATGGAGTCGATGCCAGTCGCCAATAAAGAAAGCGACAAGGAAGAAATAGCGGCGTACACTGCATGGAATATTAGACGCGTAGGAGAAACTTGAGATCGTACATTGTAGCACGCAAAGACCAAAGTTGGCGATTAAACTGGCCCACACCGCAATTTTCACCTGGATTAAGTTCAAGACAGCGTGTAAAATCGGTGGTCCGGAAGTAAGCACGCACGGGTAAACGAGCGGCCGCCTCGTCGACTCTAAAATCTTCAGTGTGGTCCTCCATCGGCTTGAGAAGATATTCGATGAGCTAGTTCGGTCAGACGACTTCAATGTAAAATGGTGGGTCACCCACCGAGTTCTGCTGCCCATGATACCTGGCCAGACGCTTGCCTTTCTTCCTCTGCCTGAGCTCATTCAGCTCATGAGGCGCCTTGAGCGCGCGTCTGAAATGAAATGGGTCGGCAGCCCGTTCCAGATCGACGTTTGTGGAGGTGCTCTGATCTTCCGCTGTATCGGAAGCCTTCAAATTGTGACGTATAAGAGTCGAGTGTGGCGTCTGGCGGTGCGGGAAGACCTACCTGGAGATTTGGAGAGCCACCCGAGGTCGACGTTGACGCCTTCTCATCGAACATGGTTGGTGGACCGCGGGAGGGAGGCGTCAGATAAGTATTCTGTTCACGACCCGAGATAGTGGAATGAGATCGTCAGAGCCAGAACAGAGGTACAGACTCGTACCAGTGCCATGGTACTGGGCTGTTCTCTTTGCTGTCCCAGTCCTGTGGCAACGACTGACTTGAGACTTGCCATTGGTCCAGGTGAGGTTCTGGCTGACCAGTTGCGGCCGCGCTGATCTTCTTCCAGCACCATCAAATGCAAGAGGACTTGGCGGCCCTCTGGCCGCTCATTATCGGCTTCGTTTTGCTGATTACCTGCCTCTTGTACTGTCCGGCAGTCTCTCTTCAAATCTGTAGCTCAATCTTTTGCAGATTTTGGTGCCTCCTCTCGTCCTGCCTCGGGACACCCATCAAACAGTCTCTAGCGAATCTCTGGGAACACGTCGTATTGAGTGCGCGGGCTGGCAATGCCGCAGACCGCTCCGTCCATGCCAGACGAAGGGCACAGGGCAGGTTTGGACAAATGGAGGAAGAATGGGAGATGAGGACGTATTGAACGCAGATAAATTTTTTATATTTCAAACAAAATAGATAGCAGTCCTGAGCTCTACTTCGTCCGACAATGCGACGAGTAAAGAAAGCTAGGAAGCTTAACCATCGCAGGCAGAACCTCGCAGTCGCAGAGAAATAAAGTCTTTCTCTGCGCCCGAAGCGTCTGTCTCCCTCCTGCCTGCGGCGCGCCGCGTTTGAACGTTGGGTATATACTGAAAAATATCAACATTGTCAGCGCATCGAAGACAAGACTCAACACTCACCTTGCGAGCATCGAGTGATCGGCGCCCCAAATCGACCTGTGTTGCGTTAAGAACTGGGAGAGGCTGGAAGAAATGATCAGGAAGCACTTGCTCGGCTTCGTGTAGTAGTCCTCCCGCTTCCCATCCAGCAGAATAAAAAAGAAATAAAATCCATACCCAGATTCACATCAACTCTCCGTCCACCTCCTCAATCTCACTCTCCGACCCCTCCTCATCGTCGCTGATAATCAGCACACACAGATCATTCCGACTGTCAGGCCACTTGAGCTTCACCTTTGGCGCCTCCTCCCACTTGAACGACAACGCCTTCTCTCTGCCCTCCCATTGCGTCTGCGATTGGGTCGGCTGCGGCGCCTGAATCGACACCCGCAGCACGCCGGTACCCACTGCACCCCCATCGCTCGCCTCTTCCATCGCCCTACCCACCAAAAATCAGCATCACACACCCAGTCCCGTCCCCAGAAAAGGTTGAATGAATGACGGACGCACCTCCTTTTGTCCGCTTCCCTCATCTCTGTCAACACTCGATCCTTCTCCTCCTTGGTCTTGGCCACCTTCAAACGCTCCATGAATGCCTTGCTCTCCGCTATCTGCGCCTCAAGCCTTCGCTGACGCGCCGCCAGCGCTTCCTTCGCAGACAAGGACGAGCTGGAGAGCGGTTTAGACGACGACGGGGGCTTGGATGCAACTGGTTTCGTCTTGGCCAAGACCACCGGCGCGTCCTTGGGCATAGACTGAATCGTCTCCGTGATGAAAGACACCGCCAAGTCATCCAACGTCTCCTTCATTTCTCCCTTCTCCTCCTCCTCGACCGGATCCATAACCACATCCACTGACACGGCCGTCTCCTTCTCCTTCTTCAACCCCTTACTCTTCTGGCTCCGCAACACCAACTTCCTCAAGTCCTCCTCCATCTTGCTCGAATCCACACTCTTTCCCTCCTCTTCTTTCGGAACCTCGCTTGCCATCGGCATTGCTACATCCCCCTCAGATGTCGACGCCGCTGTCACCGCCGCACTCAGCTCCATCCTGCCCCTCCGGATCTTTTCTTCCAACTCCTTCAGCCTCTGCTGCGCACGCGGACCTTTGGGCGCGTTCTTCATCGCACGAGGCTCCAAGGGTGGAGCAGCGGGAAGAGGTATAGGACCAGAAGGTACAACCGGGGGAAGCGGGGGAGGGACGCTCGGCATGGCAAGAGGCACGGGAGGAGGATGCGAGGAAGCAGCACTTTTGGGCGTCTCGAGTTCCATGTCTAAATCCACATCGATAACAACATTGACCGGAGGTACGAAAGAACCAGGACGCCGTGCAGGGGCGTTCCAATGCGAGCCAAGAGCCGATTGCGGTGGAAGGGGTGGCCTTGCAGGAAGGTTCGCTGGAGCCGATGGCGGCGGCCTGGGAGGAAGGCTAGCCGGAACTGCCATTATCTGAGCTGCAGGCGAACCCCACGAGCCTGGACCATCGATTGGCCACACAGGAGTTGTGTATACCGGGGGCGGCGACTCGGGGGAAGGCGACATGGAGGGCATCAGCCCTGGAGGCGGGTGGTTGGCATTCGAGCTGGATGCCTGTGCTTGGGGAGCATTCGCATCCGCCTTTGATTGACGGTCACGTGCCAGCCTCGCTTTCCTCTCCTTCTTCGTCTCTCGCCTGAGAAGTGGCATAGGCTCGGGTGTTGGAGCAGGCGGGATGCTGACCTCCCTCTCGCCTGCATCTCCCTCGATTTCACCTTCCTCGATTTCACCCACACCTGCGCCCGCGCCAACGCCGTCAACGCGATACCACCACACCCTAATCAGATCTGCGCGCGGTTTCCCCTTCAGTGAACCCTTGGATCCATCCTGAATTGGACCCCCTAGCTTCGGGCTCCCCCAAGCGCGTCTTGCCAAATCCGCCGTGGCAAACTCGACCAAGGCCTTTGCGCTGGGCGGATCGATGGCAAAATAGACTGGATGTACGTCTGCAGCGCCCTTGCACCAAGACTTGATGAAATCGGGGGTTCGGTGTGTCTTTGGGAGCTGCTCCATCACGAGTGTTCGTGCAGGGTTCGGGATGTACGCTTGAGGTTGGGCAGAGAGCGAGGTGATTACTTGTGCGGAGGGATGGAAGGTGCCGTGTTTACTGTGCTTGTCTTGGTCGGGGTTCATACCAATTGTGAGGGATGGAGGTTTCTTGACCACTGTTGTACTTTTGGCGGGGCCCACGGGTGGTGCAACAGGAGGAGGCGGTGGAGGAGTAGCCTCACGCGGTGGGGGAGGAGGAGGAATGCGGGGAAGTTGAGGAGGAGGCGGCAGTGGTGGCAACTCAACGGGGGGCGTGGGCGCTGTCGACTGATACGAGTCCCAAAAATCCAGGTCTTGGTTACCTGCCATGGATGCCACCCACGCCGAAGGACCACTGCTGCTGCTGCTGCCACTGTGGTTCTGGTACCTCTGGTGCGGATCGTAGGGTGGAGGTGGTGGGAGTGGTGGGATGGAATTGAAAGGATGCTGCGGGAGTCCGAGAGGGAACGGATTGTAGCCATTTGCTTCCCATGGATTGAACGTCGGGATGAATGGAAGGACTGCAAACGGAGGGGGGAGCATGGCCTGCTGCCGGGCTCGAGCCATTTCTTCCCTCTCCAGTTTTCGCCGCCGTTTGCGGGCCTTTTTCCCTTCTCCCTGCTGTCCGAATCTATTGTTATTGTTTTCGTGTAATTCTTCTCTCTTGCGTTTCTGACGGGGTTGTACTGTTGGAAGATATGAGACGAGGAGAAAAAAGAGGGAGAGTTATGGGTACCCAACGTCGCTGCAGGAGGCAAAAGTTGCTCCACGATGACTTCCTCGTCCTCCTCATCTGACGATATCTCGATGGGCGCAGTCTTGGACCCTCTTGCGGGCATCTTGGTCGGAGCAAACGACGTATGTTTGGCCATATAAATTCTTGATCGCACATCAACTCCTAACCAACGTTTCTCTTTCCCGTACCACCACCATCTCTTTCATTCCCACTCGCTATCTACCACAACACACGCCCTATCACGAACCCTCGTTCCCCAAACTATCCCACAATGAAGATCTCTTCTAGTTCCTCGCTGTTGTTCGCCCTCGCCATCTCCACCTCGTCGTCCAGTCTCGCTGCTCCCGCAGGCGAACCCTCCACCTCAGAAGCAGGTTTGACCAGCTCGCCCAGTGGACACGACCTCGCCTCTCGCCGAGACTCGATGGCTGGAAGAAACCTTCGCCCATCCAACATGCAAGAGTCGATTGAACAGGCTCGTTCCACAGGTACGCGTGTTTTGTATTGGGCGAGTCATCCCAGAGCTCATATCTCATCGCAGACCACGAGCTCGAGGAACGCGGCAAATTGCTCGACATTCTCGGTTTGAGTGGCTTGGCCTGTGGAGTCCTCGATAGCCTCGCCACATGTGACGCCGCGCCGAGTGGGAAGCAGGCTCTACTCGCCCAGCGGCCCAGTAACCAGGAAGCCATACAGGTGCTGCAGAGCGTAATCCACGCACTCCAAAGCGACAGTTCCGATTCCTCACCCGACGCTTCCCGCCAAGACGATGGTGACGACGAACCAGAGTCCGGAGATGATGATGAAGATGACGGTGCTGAAGATGGAGAGCCGGACGATGACGATGACGACGACGACGAGGATGGACCTTCTTCACCTGTCGCTGCCGCCGATTACGCTCCTACAACATCCTCCTCGTCTTCTCTCCCCACGAATCCTCCCAACACGCCCGAGATGTCATCAACTAGCGCCTCCGCAGAACCAACGGGCGGCCTTGCTCGTCGCGATACCTTGCCTGTTCCTCCTCTGCCCACAGGTGTCATACCACCCCTTCCCGTTACCCCGCCCTCTCTTCCCGACACTGTTGCACCGCCCGTCCTTCCCGTTCCACTGCCCACGCCTACCGTCCCTGTTGCGCTGCCCGTAGGTGGCCTACCACCCGTTCCCGTTGCCCTGTCCCCAGTTCCTGCTGTCGCCGTTCCCGGACCAGTCATATCCAACGTCGGTACGGCGGAGAAGACTGTCGATGAGGTCAAGGCAATCGTCATGGATGCAGACAACCTTGTCCGTCGAGCCGCCCAAGCTCCCCTTCCCGTCCGTCGCTGGATGTCCCGCCGCCAAGTCCCTCCCCAAGTTCCCGCCCCAGCAGCTGGTGCGCCAGGCACGGTCACCTCGGTCGTCCTCGATGTTCCGTCTGTCGTCACCGCCAAGGCCGGCAGCACAGTACCCTCTCCCGTCTCTCAGAATGCTGGAGTAGTTGCTGGGACTGCTGGAGGCGCCCTTGGTACTGCTGAAGGAGACGTACCCTTGACTGTAAGCGAAGGCGGAGCGCACATGGGCACGGCCAAGGGTGTTACGCCTGCGCCTGCGACAGGTGCTGCAACCACGGTCGGCAGTGCTGCTGGTGGAGGTGTCGGAACGGTTGGCGGCGTCGTTGGTGGTAGTCCTGCTCCTGCGCCTGCCAAGGGTGTGGCTGGAAATGTCGCGAGCAATGCTTAGTAGAATTTTTCCTGTTCTTTTTGGGTTTGGTCGAATGTATTGGTTGATGGTATTTTTGCGGCATTCCCTCAACGCGATGATGGTCGCCGTCGTTCCGTGTCTTGAACCACCAGCTGTCTATGCCGCGACCTGCTCCCCTCTCGAATGCGTCGACCGGCTCATACCCCCGTTTTGATACCCAACTCACACCACGCACTCCTCACTCGCGCGCCGGACGGGCGGAGGAAGCGTATACTGCTGCAGAGCTCGAACAAGTAGACTTTGACGACGACGACAACTACAGCTCTGTCGTCCAGCAGCAGCAAGCTCCTTTACTTTCATCGTCTGCCAGCGACAGCTTCCCTGCAACAACTGGCTACCGAAGTCGGGGCGATGATTTCGATGCACATGCCCCGAAGCGGACGGGACTGACGACGGACAAGATACTATCCCGTCTACCGCTTGCGCTGTACTCGTCTGTGGCGGCTGTACTGCTCGTACTTGTGTTCTTTTCGTTGCGGGAGCCCGAGGCGCTCAAGAAGTATGTCGGGGTTACGACGAATGTGTCTGAATCGGAGGCGGCGGGTGACTTGGAGGTTATGCCCACTCTACTATGCCTACGTCTACGCCAATACAGCAGCAGCAACCACCGCCAAACATCATCCTCATCTCGTACGAAAACTATACGAGTTTCCCACTCGACCCGTTGGAGTACCGTGCCGAGTGTCTCAAGATGGACAGTGGCATTCGGGCCCAGACGCCGTATTGGGGCACGGACAAGAGTGGGATGTACTATGACGTCCTGCATGTCGACGAGCAGGTGGGGTACGAGGCTTCTCCCGACGAGTCGTCCATTTGCAGTCGCACGATGACTTATCAGCTCGATGGATGGGCGGGGCTGTTGACGGATTTGGCGTTGATGGCGCAGGTAGCGGCTTTGGCTCGTGAGGTGCGTCTTTTTTGCTCTTAATATCTATTCGTTCGCTGACGAGGGACTAGCGCAATGCTACATTCTTTGTGGACGACAGGTTTTGGAATCGTGGAAAATGGAGTGACTATTTTGAAGACGTGCAAGCTGGCCAGCCTGGACCTGAGCCCGGTTGCCGACCTCCTCCGCCAGAGGGTAAGTCGCTTGAAATTAAAGTTGAACGGAATAATAACGCGGCGCAGAATTCGTCGCCTGCCCACGAACTGCGAGGTTTGATCATCTTCTTTGCTCTTTGACCCTCGATTTGACGCTTTTCTCAGACACTGGCTCATGAACTCTCGTACAGCAAGACATCACCTCGACCATGACTTTATGGAACATTACGCGGATCCGTACGGCCATAATCTCAACCGCATGAAACCCTTCTACGAATTTGGCTTCAAGTCTTTTTCGGAAACCATCCGCCCCAACGCACAGACCGCTCAACTCATCCAATCCGCACGACAAGAGCTGTCGGAAAAAGTCACAGCGCACTACCCGGAATCCGCGATCAGACGACGTACGCCCATGGGCTATCTAGCTGTCCACATCCGGCGCGGAGATCGTAAACCCACCTGGCGTCTACCCTACGGCCAAAATTACATCGCCCTCTCCGATTACGTCGACGCGGTGGTTCAATCGTGGACGCGTTTGGGTCTGGAAATGTCGCCTTTCCAACGACGAACGGCTCGTCCAGCCCTTTGTGTACCTCGCATCAGATTCACCCGAGGCCGCCAACGAGTTCGCTTCGTCCTTCTCCCCAGACCGCGTGTTCTCGCTCTCCGCAAGTGAAAGCGAGGAACTAAGGGCCCTCGCCAGCCCTGGTGAATATTTCCAGGACGCTTGGAAGGACCTCGACGAGCAGGTCCGCGTCAAGGCGACGCGCGGGATGGTCGTTGATTTCGCTGTGCTTAGCGGTACCTGGGCGAGCGATGGATATCACTCCGGACGGGACTGTCTGTACCGTCAGGTTTGTTCATCTTTACTTTCATTATCCGACAATCGATTCTCATACGCCCGTACAGCTCGGTTGTTTGCAGAGCGGCTGCGTTTGGCTTGGGATGGAATCGTTCTTTGGGGGAGCTGGACCAGATGGGTATGATTGACCAGGAGCATATGCGCTGGGTCGATGTGGATACGAAAGCGAGGGTTCTTCCTGCTTGGGAAGCCTATAGAGGTGATACATATTTTCTACGTCCGAGACCTTGGCTGACTTGCCGCCCACCCTGATTCGCGCGTCTATACACCTGTACAGTCGCAGTCTAGTCTGTCCGAGACAGCTCCAGTCAGATGAGCCGCTACCCGTTGGGCAATCGCGGTACACGCCCGGGAGACGATCCAAAAAAACTGACGCAGGGTCATTATTATTCGTAC